>JAOYMR010000026.1:5421464-5433032 GCA_025802075.1 Tenebrosternarchus preto
CCTAAAGTACCATAACAATGTACAATGTACACAGCTGCACAGTAATAAAATGAGAAGTTATGGAGGGTTAGTCCACCCATTTTCTCTGGCTTCTGTAAAATGTGTTTCTGTATTCTTGGGTCTTTTTATGTCAAATAAACTGAGAAATAAAGAAATAAAAAATACATTTTTTACTCTAAACTCTAAAACTGATAGAAAAATATGACCTTATGTTTCCAGACAGAAATCAGGAAAGCAGACATCACAGTTGGAAATCATTAGCTAAATCATTAGCTAAATCATTAGCTGAATGGGTGAGCAAAGGAGAGAATGTTTTATCAAATAAATTCTTAAAATCTTTAGTCACACTGACACCCAGGCTCTTAAAGTACTCAAAAGAAATATATAATGTTAGTAATTGTCTAACACTGGGAAATGAGAGGCACTCTCTAATGAAGCCAGTTTAATTTGTATTGATTATAGAAGGGACAACAAGCTCTAAGCATTGTGTTAGCATTGTGTTAGCATCTTAACCATGAGCTCAACATGAGGTCCTTGGATTTTTGGTACAGGGGAGATGGCGTGATATGGAGTGGGAGAGAGGATGACAGCTTTAAAGGAGTAATTAACCATGTTAAACAGCAGTTGGGTTAATTTGTTTGAGAATTAGACGTTCACATGGAAAGCCATCAGGGCTTGAACATTTTCTGTTTTGCATTCATTTTGAGGGATATTTTTATTTCAGGTATGGTCTGTTTACCTTAAAGGCAGTTTCTGTGTCAGAGGTAGGGAGATTTAAAGTCAAAGAACATGTCAAATTGTGCTTCATCAGCTTTACTCTCAGAACAGAGCCGTATAAAAAATCATAACCTGATCATTAATCATTTTGGAGTTAGCTGTGAATCCACTGGGATGGCTAATCTAAGTAATGAAGTGTGAGGATGAAGACAATGTAAAAAGGAATTTACTTTTTACCTTTTAGTCACCAAACTCACAGTAATTATGTTTTTGTAACATTTAAGCTTCCACTTTATGAAGCTAGAATATCACATTCGACCTTAGAGAGTGAAAAGCTACTTGAGGAGAATTGCTGGATGGGAAACTCCTTAGACTCAAGTTCTGCCAATGCTTTTAAGAGGATGGATCACTTCTCTGGATCACCTTGCATGTCTTCCAGATTACATCCACTGAAATACCTGAATTAACATTAATTTGTGAACAAGTTAATGTAGTTGTCTATAGTTGTCTACGATATTAAACTCTGGGTCTAAGAGCAGTAGTGAATTAAATCACCAAGGTGATTGTGTTGAAAAGCCACCTGAGAAAGAGACATCTACTATGGCAGCTGCATGGTCAGATATTCCAATGGGGTTATATGGACAAGATATTCCAATGGGGTTATATGAACAAGATATTCCAATGGGGTTATATGGACAAGACCAGACAGAGGGAAGAAGTCTGTTGTTTAAAAGGAAAAAAATCAATATGTGGAAAAAGTATTGTGGACAGGGTAGAAAAAATAAAATACACCGCCAGATATCCGACATGGCAAATTGCTCTAAAAACGACAAAACGAGTTTGGTGATTTAGAGAACATAGAGTGTCTTTTAGAGGAGCAGTATGAACCGGGTTTGAGGCAGTTAACATTTAGTCACCTTCCAGTATTAACCGACTTGAGTTTAAATCAAGAACTGAAAATAATGATTTTAAAAAGCCCCCATTATCCAAGTTTGAGCCATAAACATTGGTTAGAATGAGCTGGGTTCCAAAAATCTTTTACAAGTATAACAAAGCACCCATCTGGGTCCGACTTGACTTTGCTGACTGAAAATGGGAGTGATTTATGAATAAGGGATGCTACAACTCAAATGGTGATAGAAAATCAAAGATAGTAGAGCAGCCCTGCCTCTTCGAGGTGAACCTGACATGATCTTAAAGTGATCTGATGATGCTATTTTGGTACATAAGTAAGTTAAATACTTTGTTATGCTATGTGCCTGATGATGCAACATTAATGGAGTGCATCATTAGCTGTATGCAAGATGAATAACTGGTACCCCCCATTAACAGACCAGTGACCAATAGCCCATATGGGTAATACTTGGAGAAAGAAAGAAGAAAATCTACAACAAAAACACTCCCCCTCCCTCCCCAGCACACAGGTCAATGTACAGTTAGAAAAGAGGCAAACTGTAATAGAAGAAACAGCGCACCCTTGAGTTCATCATTCTTATTACAGCATTATCACTACAGTTTAAAACTAACCACACACACACACACACACACACAAATATCTCTTAAGAAAAAAAGACCTTTCTTGGAATATAAATATTAATGTACTACTATGTAACATGAAATGAAACATATTGGTGTAAATGTCTTTATATTCATTAGCATATCTTCATTCGCTATAAGCGCTGACAAAGCATCCATTTTTGTCAAATTTAACCTTGACAGTTTGGAAATTGTCATATTTGACTGCATTGCAGTCCTTGTAGAACTAGATTTTGCAGCCCTGGAACAACAGTTCTTGCCACTGACAAGCCTCATGGATCACTAGTTCTCTAATCTGGTACCAGTGGAATCGAAGAATGATGTGTTTCCCGTGCGGACCAGGTTTGGGCGTGAGGCTTTGATGAGCTTCTGTCCAGCTCAGGAGGAGATGATGAGAGGACTTGACTGCCAAGTACATGGACAAGGAGCTCAGTGAAATCTTGGGACAAGGAACTGAGGAAACAGGTTTGTAGGACGCTGGTTTTCCAATGACAACAGGTAAACATATAGTACAAATATTCCGACTATGGCCCTACTGGCTCACGTGGCATTACAAGGCAGAGCAGTCCACCTGTAGTGTGGCACTGTTTTCCTGTAAGGTAGAGCAATAGACCTGTAGTGTAGTTCTGTTTTCTTTTGAGGCAGAGCAGTCCACCTGTAGTGTGGCTCTGTTTTCCTGTAAGGTTGAGCAGTCCCCCTGTAGTGTGGCTCTGTTTTCTTGTGAGGCAGAGCAGTCCACTTGTAGTGTGGCTCTGTTTTCTTGTGAGGCAGAGCAGTCCACCTGTAGTGTGGCTCTGTTTTCTTGTGAGGTAGAGCAGTCGTTCTGTAGCTCTTCTAGCAACATCTGTGGCACTGGACTTAAATGATCAGTCACTGTAGACATGTCAGTGATTCAAAGGAGGATTTGAAGTGGTTCATGAATCCCACTCTATGATCGTCGCGTCGCCGGCTAATCACCGCCAAGCTTATGCAAGTGGTGAAGTTCTTTTTTGTCCTTGTCTGTCTGTTTTCCCCTCACTTTAGAAATTATACATTATATTTGAATAATACCAACACTTAAATACATGCATTTTATCATCTAGACTGGAAAGTTGAGGTTAGATTTGTAGACATGATAAAGAAAGTTGTAGATGATAAAATGCATCTACAAAACCCAGAAGCTCCTCAGCTTTATACCCTTTGTGAGGTTCAAATATTGACAGTTATCATGTTGCGGTAATATTATGTTTGTCTGCTTGAGGAAAGACGAAATTCACTTGAGAGATCAAAAATTGACCTTTGGTTGTTAGGGTTAAGGTTAGCGTGATGGTATTGTGGGTGTGTGTTTGTGAGGGTGTGCGTGTGTGTGTGAGTGTGGGAGGGACAAAGAGAAGACGTGTTTGAACACGAGCCTGTACATCCAAACGTCTAGTACCCATCCCTGCAACACTTCTACTCTTTATTCGAATAGACACCTGCTTTGTCAGAGATTGACTGGAGCCCAAACCGCAAATCTACAGCCGATATTCAACGGCGAGCACAGCGAGACAGCAGAACGGCAGCCAGCTTCAGCTGAGCACGCAGCTCTCCAAGGAGCCAATGACACGTGATCATGATCGAGCAGCCAGGCAGGAAACGCACCTCCCTGGGAGGGAGGTGACGGGTGCTCCCCTCTCCAGGGCATTGTGGCGCATGCAGAGGGTCTGAAGAACATTCCCTCAGGAATGAAGGAGCCGCCATCTCCAGAGGAAATCATCCCTGGGGTGGCTGTGATGAGCTCCATGCAATACGCCAGCAATAATCCACACCTGGTGCAAGACAAGATGATAGCGAGTGCATTTGGTGTGTGCATGCAGACAAAACACACTCTGGATCTGAAACACAATCGTTTCTGTTTACTATGGTATTTTATATACACACTTTGTTCTTTTTAGTACGAAGCTTTGGAAACCTGAACTTTTAGGTTTGGGCCTGCTTTTCTTCTGCAGGGACAGAGAAGATGGAAGGAGCCAAATACAGGACCATTCTGGAAGAAATACAGGACCAAAATACAGGACCAAATACAGGACCATTCTGGAAGAAAACCTGTTGGAGTCTGCAAAAGACCTGAGACTGGGACGATTTATCTTCCAACAAGACAATGATCCAAAACATAAAGCAAAGTCTACAATGGAATGGTTCACAGATAAACGTATCCAGGTGTTAGAATGGCCAAGTCAAAGTCCAGTCTCTCGATGTGCAAAACTGATAGAGACCCCAAGCAACTTGCCACTGTAATCTCAGCAAAAGGTGGCACTACAAAGTATTAACACAAGGGGGCCGAATAATATTGCACGCCCCACTTTTCAGTTTCTTATTTCTAAAAAAAGTTTAAAATATCCAATAAATTTCGTTCCACTTGTTTCCCACTTGTTGTTGATTCTTCACAAAAAATTACAATTTCATATCCTTATGTTTGAAGCCTGAAATGTGGCAAAAGGTTGAAAAGTTCAAGGGGGGCAAATACTTTTGCAAGCCACTGTATAAAGGCTATTTGGGTTGTTGTTGACTTCCAGTGTTTGTCAGCAACACTGGCAGCCAGCCGCTTTTGTTCTAAACTAAAGAAGCAAAACTGATCTGGGGTAAGTGGAAAATCATGCAAATTAGATTTTTTTCACCTAAGTATTCTTTAGCTAAACGCTTGAGCTGTCAGTTGAAATATTTGCCCTCAGGTGGTCCAAAACAGATGCTACAGGCAACAGAAGCATTTCTGCATGTTACCAGTGCTAGTTAACATCAGCCTTTCTCTGATGTAGCAGACATCTACTACTAGTATCTAGTACCTAAAACACGGTTAAAATGCCTAAAGCTAAATGGCCTAAATTGTGGTTGTATTTCACATTCAAGACTGGATCATGTTTACCAATGTTTATAGGAGGAGAGTATTTTTACCACCAAAAACAAGTAAACAATATTCATGAAATTCTTATTTATGATTCTTTACTTTTACTTTTCTTTTTTTTCTTTTTTTTACATATTTTATAGCATATATGAGATTAAAAAAACCCAAATTGCTTTGTAGTCCTCAAATGAACTA
Source organism: Tenebrosternarchus preto (assembly GCA_025802075.1). Taxonomy (NCBI): domain Eukaryota; kingdom Metazoa; phylum Chordata; class Actinopteri; order Gymnotiformes; family Apteronotidae; genus Tenebrosternarchus; species Tenebrosternarchus preto. Next base: position 5,426,773 of record JAOYMR010000026.1, read on the forward strand.
GTTTATGCTCCATAGGGCAGATCTTCCACACAGAGGAGGCAATGTTTCAAATTTAGTACATTTGGTACATGATTTAGTACAGAATATCTGAAACATCCAGGCCACTAGGTGCCAGTATAATGTTTCATAAACAAATATACTAAAATGTCTTATTGGCCCTTTAGAAACCACTGCATGTAAAGGTGGAACACATCAAACTGAATAAATCATCTGGTGAACACAGAGAACACACTTGAAAGCAAAACTATGCTCTTTGACAGCTTGTGTGACCCCAAGCCAAGTGTGGAGTTCCCGGGTTCAGACGATGGGGAGAATATTGTATACTGCGTATATAATGTTTACTTTGAAGTTCAAATTTGGCTTAGAAATTCTTTAATATTGTCAACCCTCTTGTGTCATATCGTTTAAGGCACCAGCACTGTTTTAAGAAGCATTGTTTTAGCACTGGTATCAGAAAAAAACAAACAGCACCCAACCCTATCGACAAAAGCAAAGCAATACACCTCTACAACAGTAGAGCAGCCCACCTCCCTCTACAACAGTAGAGCAGCCCACCTCCCTCTACAACAGTACAGTGTTGCACCTCCCTCTACAACAGGAGAGGGATACACCTCCCTTATAATGGGAGGCATAGAACAGAGAGAATGACAGGACCACATGAGCGTAGCGAGATACCAGCATGTTTTCCCGCCCACTGTGCGAACAGGGGCGGATTACGAACACCAAGTGCAGTGAAATGAAACGGAGCGGGTTGTCTCCCTTCCTCTGAAACTAATGAATGCCTCAGAATGGAGGGCCACACGGGCAGGAGAGGGCAAAAGGGGGCGTTTCGTGCCCCCATTACGCCCAGTCAGGTGAAGGGAGCATCTGGACGGAACCAAGCATGCAAAAGGAGAGGAGTCCTTTGTTACTCCCTGCAGGAGGCGTGACCTGGTCTTGCACCCACCTTCAGCGGAAGGAAAGGACAGAGAGATGGAGGGGAGGGAGGGAGAGAGAGAGAGAGAGAGAGAGAGAGAGAGAGAGAGAGAGACTCTGTGTGTATAAGTAGAAAGGTACTTACAGCAGGGATAGTTCAGTAGCACTATGTCATCCAAGCCAATGTAGCCCTTCTGCTCAGCCGAGACTGTGGCTTCAAACATGACCTGTGTACAAGAAGGAGGCACAACGACATGTGAATGTGGATGTGTACAAATACGCATGCAGTTGCTCCAGGATCCTAGTGCCCCCAACCCACCCCCCCTCCCCAAGGCCACTCTGCTTCCCGCTCTTCCCTGTCTGTTACGCTGGAATAACTCCACGCTGCATCCTCATGTTCACTCGTTCATGACCTCACCAAGCAGACGAGCACGTCTTTTGTTCGCTTAAGTAAACAACCCCTCCCACCCCCCGAGGATCAAAACCTTGCTTCTCTATTGGCCAATTGTAGCTCAAATGTTGCCCATCAGTCACCTGGCGTGCCCTTTATCCGCGACGCTAACGCAGCGGCGCAGAGCTAGCCACGTCCCCGCGAGAGAGCGGTGGGCTGTCAGGGGTACAGGACTGATGCCTGGATGGGGCGCTAGTTTTTCTCGGGTTGCGGACAACAAATGGGCCAGCAAGGCAATGAGAAACGGTAGCAGAACAGTGCGCTGAAGCTCAGGATGGAAGAGCAGGGATGCTAATACATCACAGGCTAAGTGTTCGAACACGATCGATAAAGCCCAAGGCCTGTGCAGATGGGAGCAGGCCTGCCACCCATTCTGGGTTAATTTATTTTTATTTATCATTCTTATCATCAGCCGTTACAGACGTCCAGCCAATTAACTTCGCCATTCATCAGCCGCGGATGCATAGCTGCATCGACTGGGTCCATTGTTCTCCCTGACCCGGCCCTATTACAGCCGCCCACATCTGCCCCAGTGTGAGAAAAAGGGAGACAGAAGACAAGCCGTGTGTGTGTGTGTGTGTGTGTGTGTGTGTGTGTGTGTGTGTGTGTCAGAGAGAGAGAGAGAAGACAAGAAGAGCATGTCATGTATTTATAATTTGTAATTCATAATTCATTTGGTGAGTTGCTGAATTACATGGAATTATCAGTGCTACATGATGTAAGAACTGATCAGAATAAGAACAACAGAACAAAGACGTAAAAAAAAAAAAAATTTGTTCTGTAAACCACTTACATAGGTACCAGATATATGGAAAGGAAAAAAGTGACTTATTTTAGAAGAGAAAGAATAGTATGAAAAACTGAGAGAATGTGTGCATGTGTGTTTATGAAGAGAGAGACAAGCACACAGTACAAAACCTTTCTTAGCAAGTGATAGATGGAGAGAAGTTTTTTTTTAAGTGTTGCTACACTGATATTGGCAGACACTGCAAGCCTGATAGCATCTTTAATATTTGATAACAAGTCACTCTCCTCTGCTTCAGCACCTATAGTAGCAATGGCACAGAATAAATTTAGCACACAGAAATCTGTCAAGCTGAATGCCTGCTGCTTGAGATGATTCCAAGCTTCCAATTAATGTTACGTTTTCCTCTGCATCTCATCTATTTTGATTTCTCACCAACTCTGTGGCACAAATATACAGACCAAGAGCAGCAGGCAACTAGCAATTCAGACAGCTAGTGCTACACAGATGCTAAAACATTAGCGCTGCAGGCAGCTAGTGCTACACAGATGCTAAAACATTAGCGCTGCAGGCAGCTAGTGCTATACAGCTGCTAATACACTACTGCAGGCAGCAAATGCTGTAGACATGCAAACTCAAAACCCAAGTGCTGTTGACACTTTGTGCTTTACAGATGCTAATACACTACCGCTGCAGGTACCTAGAGCTATACAGGTGCTAACATACTAGCAACAATTTACAAGATGAACATTAAGGTCCGATTCAAGCAGCAAAGTTCCAAAACTGTTGTTGATGATGATGATGATGATGATGATGATGATGATGATTGTGCTGGTACAGACAGGTCATGAAAACAAACACCAGTAAAATCAGGAAGACAATGTATGTGACTGGAAAAACTTGGGTTAACAGGTGATGAATTAATTGTCTGCCTTCAATATATCATTTTGTAAGTGATTACATTGTAAAATGTTCATCGACTTTCCTTAGAATTTTCTTTGTTATGAACCTTATGAGGTTATGATATTTTAAGCTCATAACCACTTCACTTTCAGCAAACTAATCCAAAACATATACATATATATTTCAATTTGAGATTACCAACACAGCTCTAACCTATTGATTTAACCTATTGATTTCTGCTGCTCGTGAAACCGTCTGATTGTGGTTTCGGGCGACAGGCAACACAAACAGCAGAGCACAGATGAGTATATTTCCAAGACACCTGCTGTGACTCACAGGATTTTTAAGAAACAACAGAAACAAACACCTTCCAGATTTCTTGTTCTGTACTTCAGTGCACACCAAGGCAGTGACCCAGCACACAGTGCCAAGGCAATCAAGGAGACTGTTGAGCGGAACGTTGCAGTTTGGCCAAGTTAATCTGCGCGCAAATCTGCATCTTAAAACGATTTAAGCAGGTAAAGGCTTAGGTTTAGTGGCCCAGAGGACGAAGGCGTTGCTGACAGGGTGCTACAGTTCAGGACAGGGTATCAGGTTATCAGGGTACTGGGGCATCAGGGCACTGGGGCATCAGCCCTGCCATTTCACGTTTTTTTGATAGCATATCAAATGTCCATGACCAGGGAGGATTCAGTGTTTAGATATGACCTCTTTTATTTATTTACTTGATTTGTGAAAAAAACAATGTGGAGTCCCGGGAGGAATGATTCATGCCTCATTTAAAAAAAAAAAAAAACAAACAAAAAACAAAACCAAACGCACCAAACAAACAAACAAAAAAAGCCAAACAAACAAAAGCTTCACCTTCAAAACACATGGGAGGTAGCTGACTTGGTACATGGTTCACCGAAGCATTCCAGAACGTTCTGGATGGGTGGACAGCCAGCATAAATCAGACGCCCAGGCTTGGTAAACAGCTGAAACAATCTCATGCATTTGAACATGAGCAAGAGCTTCGGACTCATGAAACCCAGTGGCGCCGACCGAATCGATGGAGCCGAATTTGAAAAACATGCCCTCGCTGTGGCTCAGAGTGGCCCACGCCCGCCTCCTACAACTAGGAGGAGAACACACAAAAGGCCCAATTTGCTGCATGGTTAATAACGCCTCTACTCTATCTTCATTGTGCACTGGGGAGATTATTCCAATCTATTATTATGTGCGACTGTTAAAGCTCCCACTTAGCTTGCCAAAGCCGACCCGCAGCCAGGCTTTGATTTATCCTTATTGGCGGCGACCGTTTGCTAAGAGCACAGGGAAGCGTCTCGCCAGCCCCGGTCTGTCGCCTCGTCTCGTGCGCGGACGGGACGAGCCGTTGGCTGTCGTCGACCTCCGCGGTGGACGTGCGTCGCTGGGAACGCGAGGAGCTAACCTTTTACGCGCAAAAAAAAAACAAAAAAAAACATTAAGAAATGCATTTCCACGCAGCATTTCCAGGAGCTGCGAGACATCACAGTATAACAGCAATGGCAAGTTCAGGCAGAGCCAAGAAGAGGGTGTGCGATGGCGGGAGGAAACCTAGGAGAATGAAGAAGTCACAGAAATACAGAAGAGAGGTAAAGGACAGCGTCTCAGAGAAAGAGGGGAGGGGGGGTGATAGCATGTTGTGAGGGGTGTAGGTGAAGAGCTTCCTTAAGGAGCAAGAACTGCATTTAAAAACCAGGATGCAGGGAAGATGAGGGCGGGATGGAAGCCGAAGAGACGAGGGAGGATGACACCCATCCTCCAGCAGGTGTGAAAATGAGCACCAACAAGGAACAAAAACCCATTTTCAGCTGCTTCACCTCTACAAGGGACCTCAGAGCAGCAGGCTCAAGGTCTCCACCGACAGCCTGTCTACATTAGCAAGGAAGCAGTCTTCTCAAATCCACGCAGTGAAGGGCACAGAGAACCCTACTACATGCATAAGATTGATGTTCCTTCAGTTATCCATGTGATTTATAGAGAAATAAGACTCCTTACTCTTCACGCATCATTTCCTGTCAGCTGCACCCCATCTCAGGACCCACCCCCCCATTCCAGTCGCCCAGGCCAAAAGCCGTTGAGTGGTGTGGTTCGAAGTGACCTGGAAGTGGATCGGGTGGGCCCAGGCAGGTACAGCAGGTAGGATTAGGATAGGGACAAGCCTAGCGCTTCCAAACACGAGCTGGTGCACCCCACGGGCTTAGGCACTGATCTCATCCCTCCTGCCCTGCTGTACAACTGCACTCTCTCTCTCGCTCTCTCTCTCTGTCTCTCTCTCTGTCTGGTGACTCTATCTGGTGGCCTGTCTGTCTCGCCTTTGGGGGAAAGGTGGCTTGGGTTGGGGGAGCTGATCTTTATCTGGGGGATTGGAGGAGCAAGGCCTTCAGTGTTTGTGGTGAACTGCAAGAACCATGACAGCCCAAGAGAGAGTGAGAGGGAGAGAGAAAAGGGATGGGGGGGGGGGGTACAGAAAGATGAAACGATTCCTTTGAGAAAGTGAGAGATGGAAAAGGGGGAGGAGTGTTAAGTGCCACAGAGAGATGGAGAGAGAAACCCTCTAAGGCAGATGAGAGAAATAGATTCAACAATTATGGGTACAGCCTGGTCTATATTTGTTCTTATTAATAATACAGCATATAATGTATATATTGTAGCACATAATGTATATGACAGTAAAGCTCAACACTTCTATTGGACTCTAATTCTATTACCATATATTTCTATCGTCCATTAGATGTGTTCATTCATATCACCATTAATTAACTGCTTCATTTTGCCCATCCAAAAAGATACAAATAAAAGCATATCAAAACTGTGATACTGAATGGGTGTGTTGGTGCGAGAAGCAACACACAGATGAAAGCCCATACAGGGAAGGAAAGATGGCTGGAGATGAAGAAAGAGACTGAGATGGTTAGAAAAATAGAGAGCAGGGACATGGGAGATATGGTGTGGAACCATGGCCTTGGGCTTTATTTCACAGCCCACACACACACTCTGGTACGCTCATCTCCTCTGATTACCTGCCTCATTGCTTGCACTTTACAGCACAAACAGAGCAATCTGTGTGCACACATGTGTTTCCTAAGAGGGACACCTAGTAAAGACCATGCAGATCACTCACTGCTCACATGAGCAGTGGCCCCAGAGAGAACCACAGAACCATACCTCATTCAACTCCAGACACCTTCATCAGAGAGAACCACAGAACCATACCTCATT
>JAOYMR010000026.1:5465242-5490362 GCA_025802075.1 Tenebrosternarchus preto
GGAGGCTCGCCCAAGGCAATTAAGCAAAAGCTATCGAGGTGCCTGGAACAGGAGTCGGCGCAGGAAGACGAGCAACATGGAGTGACTGATTTAGCTCGGTCCAGAGCAAAGACAAGTTTATATTATGACTGCACGCAAGCCTCCATGTGTCCCGCAATTGCAGACCCAGAAGGTGGGGGCGATGTGGAGGGGGGAGGTTGAATTTCAGCTCACCACTCAATCCTTTCTTAGTCAATGAGATGATACACGTTGCCTTAGAAGCAAAGCCAGCTGTAGGCTGGGGGGCTTTAAGGGTTTTGTCTTGCATGAGACACAGAAAGAAATGCATGTGAAAAGACAGCTGACTCTATTCACCATTAGAGTTACACACAGATGAACGTCTCCCTGTCACTTGCTTGCTCTCTCTCTCTCTCTCTTTCTCTCTCTCTCTCTCATGCACACACACCAAAAAAATCCTATCAATTTGTATTGCCATCAAATAAAATATCAAAGGATAAGTGTCTCAGTGACTCTCTCTCTCTCTCACTCTCACACACACAGCCCAACTCCTCTTTTCAAGTCGTGTGAAGTTTAGGTGACAACAATATCTGCATTCCTGTATATATTCGGTGCTCTGGGACAGTCCATTTCCCCTATGTGATCGCATGCGCACACACACACATACACACACGCGCGCGCCAAATGGTCTGCAATGTCCCTGGTCTCCTGACGGTTTGATCAAATTACAGTGTGGCAGCTCCAGGGCTGGGTGTGAAATGGGAAGGCTGTCACTGTGCCAAGTCATGCTGAAGGCCTACTGGTTGGGCATAGGGTCTATGTAGCAATCCCCGGGTTTGGTTCCTCATCCATCTGCTTCCTTTATTAATGCAAAGACACAGTTTCAGAAGCTACAGAAGCATCCGCTCTCCTCATCCTCCAATGCTGGGGAGTTCTGCCTTCCTCTGGGGTTGCCAGATCATTTTGGACCGCTCCAACTCCACCACTTTTCTTGCTGACAAGCAAGTCCAAGTCAACAACAACAACAACAACAACACTAAAACAAACACACACAGGCATCTGTGCCTTTGCCACGACCTTGATTCACTGGTGCTGTTGTGGCTGTTCATAGTTTTTAATTCACTGGTTTTTAAATGGGTTGTGTGTGCACTATGCATTTTGTTCGGTTGGAGGAAGTGACTCGATCAGACACATTTCACTGATCTCCCTCATTAACACTGTTCTCTCCCCCCATGCATCTCTGCTCCTGCCATCTCTCTCTCTCTCTCTCTCTCTCTCTCTCACACACACACACACACACATAAAACACAGCCCCCTTCGCACTGATTTACAACCAAATGTTTATGCATGCATGCACGGCAACAGTATACATTTATCTGCTGTTTCTCATTGCACCAGCAATCTTTACATGTGAGTTTTCGTGGTTTATGTGACATGACTTTATTTCTTTTTTTTTAAAAGGACACCTATACTGGTTGCCAGAGCTTCACAAAGCCCTGCTCTGGTGCTGATGTCACCACAGCACTTTGCACACCTGGTTTTCAACCCCCTTTTCATTTGTGTATATCTGATGCAATAACATTCCAGGAGTCTTTTGTTAAATCATCACAGCAGATCAAAAAGGTACTTCACATGGATTGCTATGGTTACAAACTTGCATAATTCTCAATGGAAATGAAAAAAACGGGGCCAAACAGAGCCAAAATAAAAAATATCTATATGTAAACAGGGCATTACTGTGTTTCTATTTGCAACAGAAATAAATTAACCTTTAGCTATAAAAATCAACATTTTGTCAGAGAAGAAATGCTGTTCTAAATGTTAACTGCAATAAAGGGAAAACATTAAGTGTTTCAGAAGTTTGAGCTTTTAGGTATAATAATTACTGATGTCATTGAAAATAAGGTCAACCCAAATGGAGCTACTTCTATAGTCTCGAGGAGTTGCTTCTGTTTTGTTCCTGTTGTTTTTTCCCCCCTTATGTTTGTTTTGCTGTTAACACTTGGTTCAACCGGTGTCGGCCAGAAGAGGATGGGCCCCCCCCCTTGAGTCATGGTTCCTCCCAAGGTTTATTCCTCACGCTCTTAGGGAGTTTTTTTGCCACTGTCTCCCTTGGCTTGATCACCGGGTGCTTGGACTCGGACACTTGAAAAGCTGCTTTGAGAAAACATCTGTTTTAAAAAGGCACTATATAAGTAAAACTTGATTTGATTTGAATATTTAGTACTCTTTCTCTCTCACTGATTATCAACAAGGATAGTGGCAGAGCCACATGAGACTGGAGCCTCAGCCTGTTTGAAATGATGCTATGCCTGCTTGTTGGATTGGTTGATCCTACTACTCAGGGGTGTGGCCATTTTTATACATATAGACAGTCACGTGAAAAACAAAGCAGTCTTTTTGAATTCTATGGTTTCAAGTATCAGTACATTTAAGTACGGTCCTAAACAGGTCTTAAAATTAGGTAAATACAAACTCAGATGAACACCACCACTTGACAAATTACAGTGTCATTTTTTAAACAAACATTAGGCCAAAATGCAGTTTGTGAAAAATTAAGCACACCCTTAATGCTTCCATCAGACTTAAGAGGGTAAGCATTATCCAGGTGCTGTTAATCAAATGCCCTTAATTATCTTTGGGACCGCCTCTATAAAAGCAGTTTTGGTAGCTTTTTGATTGGTCAGGAGAATTCAGGTCTGTGTTAACATAATGCCAAGAGAAGAGACATCAGTAGTGATCTTGGATGCAATTGTTGCTGCCTATCAATCAGGGAAAGGTTATAAGGACATCTGCAAACAATTTGAAGCGAGAAAGATCATTCACAAGTGGAAAACATTCAAGACAGTTGCCAATCTTTCTAGGAGTGGATGTCCCAGCAAAGGTGAGGCCATGCTCAAAGAAAATGAAAAAAACCCAGGAGCTGCATTTCAGACTGAATAGGCCTCATGTTGCATGTTGCATGTTAAATGTTCAAGTTCATTGCAGTAGAAAGATTGTTTGGAAGGTTTGGCAAGAGAAAGCTGCTTCTTTCTAAAAAGAACATGGCAGAGCGGATTATTTTTTATGAAGTTGCATCCTAAAAAACGAACAAGACTTCTCGAACGATGTCCTTAGGACAGATAAGACCAAATACAAAGATAAGACCAAAAACCAAACATCTCACACCAACTGTCAAGCACTGTGGCCAAGGGGTGACCTTTTCTGCAGCCTCGGGACTGGGCACCTTGCGGTTATTGAGTCAACCATGAACTCCTCTCTATACCAAAGTATTCTAGAGTTAACTGTGAGACCATCTATGTGACAGCTAAAGCTTGTCTGAAACCGGTTCGTGTGACAGAACAATGATTGCATGCACACCAGAAAATCTACAACAAAAATGACTGTAAAAGAAAAGAATAAAGATGTTGCAATGGCCCAGTCAAACTGAAATGCCAAAATTCCTCCAGAATGACCTCAAACTGATTGTAGGTGGTTCTACAAGCTGCTGATTCATCACGTGTACTTGTTTTTTTTCATACATGGCTTCTCCATTTCGGCTTCATTTTTGTAATCTTTACATGGTGACTCTGTGTTCTTCTTCTATTGTTCTTCTATTTGTTACCTTTACATGGTGACTCTACTTCTATTGTATTTACCTCATTTAAGACCTGCTAAGGACCAGATTTTATGTCCCAATATGTAAATTGGAATTCAAAGAAGGTGTACATTTTTCACGTGTATACATTATATGTATAAAGTGCTTTGTTAATTAAAATACCAATAATCAGATTTTAAGTATTATTGTCTCACATTGTCCCCCAAAGTCTAAAATAACAAAGTAAATGGAAGCATTGCCTTTGCTGTAATTCTGTGGAATGAACGGTGCATTTAGATTCACTCCTCTGATTGGCTCAGTAAAAATGAACTGTTCTGAATACTCATCGTCACTGGCTGAGGAACATGAATGACACTGATTTTTAAAAAACTTGTAGCCTTCTCCATCACTTCACTTGGATCAGTATCACATTATAGATCCTTCCAAGGTTTTAAACAAAGATGATACTGCAAAGATGTGTATTTCAGAACCAGAAGTGGGGATGTGTCATTGATGCTGTTCTCATTTCTCTAACAACTTATTCTTATACAAGAATTCTTATACAATTATGCTAGCATTTAGATTTAATAAGGTCATTAAAAAAGATCTCAATAATTGTATAATCACCAAGATATTGTATAAATATCTTAACATACATTTTATTGATTTAATTGGCGCCTAAGGAAATTGAACCAATACTTTGGATCACTGGCACAAATCTACATTTCCTTTACTGAAATGTGCGCATCTTTCTGGTGACGTTACTCCTGAAACCATCTATAGCAAGACGTCGAAGTGCGTCATTCACGTACTTGTTATACTTGGATACAGGGAAGTAATACCTTGTTACCACGTAAAAAGATATCCCCAATAGAGTTTAGTATCTTCTGACTACAGATCCAATCCTCCGTGTAAATACTATAGCATTAACGCCCATTTACCCTACCGTTGTTGAAGTACGGTGTCCATTGTTCAACATATTATGCATCTTGGTTCATTTAAATCATGATTATTATACCAATAACATAACCATTGATGCAACTATCTACATTATTTAAAACACAAAGCCGATATAGTCATTAGATACGCATTAATTTGTTAAATTATACAGTTAAATAATATATCCTGCAAACGCATCTTTGCCGTAACTAGTGGCGCAACCCCTTTGCCAGCCCATGTTTAAAATCTGGACATGCCACTGACACTGCTGCATTTTCTTTTCAGTGCAGCAGTCGGGCGCGTTTCGCTCCCAGTACAAGAGCAATTTATGCTGCCTTCGTCATGTATCAAATCAACACGTACAAAGGGATAAAACCGCCAAAAGAAACAAAAATTCGTGCATGTCAAGTATATTTGGTGCATTTTCCAAACGGCAACGATATTTCACGGTGCCGCGCACCGACGTTTCTTCCCTGTAAACGCCAGCGAGCCGGAGCTCCTGCTCGAATTAAATATACAAATAGGCCTACAGGTAATAAGGAGGTATTTGAAAAGGGCTTTCTAAAATAACTTCAATGATTCTTGTTCGCGTATCTTTCTGTCAGCTCTGCGACCGGAACGGTAAGGAACAAAGCAGCATAAATAAAAGACTGCAGGCAAATGTGTCGGACGTGAGTTTAAAGGTGGCAGAGACAATTTACAGAACAACACCTCCCACTCGTAACTGCGGAGATACCAGGTAGGCCTGCATGACTTTGATGTCGGAGCGCATGTTCCGGCTGTCTGTCGGTTACGTTCTTTTGTTCTCCCTCCCTTCTCTCTCACACACACGCAATTTATTTCTCTCTCTCTCAGTCGTCTTCTTCTTCTTCTTCTTTTTCTTCTCTCACACATCTGCCCAAATGTCAAATCCATACCTTCCATTCCCAGCTATTTTAACTATTTTAAACTGAAGCCGAAACTGATGATGGGAGTACCGGTAACACAAAGAGGGAAAAGAAGTCGTCTGTCTCTAAGCAGTCGGGATTCTTCACGTCAGAAGAGTTTACGTAAGAAACTTGTTTGTTTGGAGAGGGTTTCCCCTCATTACCCCGTTTTCATACAATGAAGATCAAAGTTATACGGGTGGACTGCGCTTGAAGCAGATAGAGTATTTGAATTTACTACCGAGTGCCTAATGACTGCAGGAATGCAAATGTGTACTATGCATATAACTTCAATAAGTCCTGCTCACATATCTTTCTGAATATATTTCTGAACACATGTTCTGCCTAACGGCGAACTGTACACAGTCAATACGTTAACTGCTCATCGGTTTCTACAGGCTGACCTTCAGTTCCCGTCATGTTACAGCTTAAGAGTTTGGCTACTATTAACAGCCACACATTTGAACTGTAAAAATAACTTAACCCATAGATAAAGGAACTTAAGTTCTCTCAGAGGTAAGCATCTCCGCGGGAAGCCGGTTTTAGAAGAAACAGTAAAGCTCCCAACGGAACTGACAACTTCAGCCTCAGTCCCCATTCCCCCAACGTCTGGTGCAAGTTCGCCATAAGAATAAAATGCCCGTGGAGACCGCAGTCGTTATTCAGACCGCGCTGCCCACTGACGCTCGTGCGGTATTTATCCGCGCCTGTCGCCTTTCCTTTAAGTGACCCCCGAGGGGAAAAGAGTTATTGTCAGAGGAGATGGGAAAAATAAAGTGTTTATGATGGACGTCCGCAGAGCGAGTGTACTGCCCAGAGTAATGTCCCTGCATGCAAGAACGCCATAAAAAATATTTGACAGAGAGAAATACAAGCAGGGCCCTCGCATTTATCATGCGGAAAATCGTAAATTGGCCGAACGCACATGTCCATGGAGAACGAGACCAGAAAGGAACGTCCCTTAGCTTATGCTAGGACTAATTACCTCGAGGTGATGGTATGAAACTTGGGTCGCCACAAATAGTGCAAAGTATTAAGTAACAACGTCACTTAATGTAAATTGGCTATCTTACCAAGCAATCTGAATGCGAAGCGATTCTAATTAAATTAGAGCGACTTTAATTGTGACTTTTCTCTAACTTGACACCCTAACTTTCCGAGCTCACTGTATTTACATAATGCCCCTTACTGGAACATTCTGTTGCATATGGGCTTTGCAAAGTTGCTGATTAAACGATTGCATGTTTTCGAGCTGCTTAAAGCAAGAAACAAATTGTACGCAACCGAATTAAAATTCATCCATTTCACCTGCCTAGTAATAATGGGGCTAGTAATAAATTTGCTGCATGTAATTTAACCCAGTCTTAAATTTTACCCCGTGAGACTACTGCTGAAAGAAATAGGCTTGACAAAAATTACTGAGCTGAGGGTAAACAAAGATGCAGAAGTTTTTTTTATTTATTTCGGAGTTTAGAGCGGCAACTTGCTGTCGTAGCGCGTGGCCACATGTTAATTTAATATACAAGATCAATTTTCTCTGATCCCAAGCAATGGTTGAATTGTGCTTGACTTTGTTGTTTTAAGAAGTTTTTAGAAGTTTTATTATTGACGTTAGTGTGTCACCCTTTTGGTGGTCGTTTAATAAACTATTTTTACAGAAATAGCAAATTTGCGGCATCAGTCAATGGGCTACAGATCGGTATGGAATGTCCGAAATTGGGTATTACGCAGTATGCACTTGTTTGTAATGACAGTATACATACTACTCTCAAAACGTACTTAGTACTTCCAAATGAGTAAGGGTAAACTTTACCATTATAGCGAATGCCTCGTGACATTTGAACGTCATCACGAAAACGTTACTAATCTCGACTATTGGTAGGTCCCCCTTACAGAACGCAGTTTGGTCATTTCTCCCTTTTCTACCCTGGATGCGTTTATACAATATATAAATTATGCCTTTCGGATTAAAAACGTACCGTCGACGTTCCAGTTAGTTTTGGCTAATGATGGTTGCGATGTCCAACTCGACGATGACACTAGTCACTTTCCAGTGTAACTAACATTAGGAATTAATACTTTACTGTCATTTACTTCAGAGATAAGGTTTTCTAACCTGTGAGTGGCTATGCGTGAAGCATTGTGCCTGATACTCGGCTAAACATGTTATACGCAGGAATTGGTGCATTAATACATTTGGAGATACATACTGGCCATATCTCTCATTCACATTGCTATTTTTTTTAGCTAACATTACTCTATATAAGTATATCCATGTTCCTCATTTACCTGACTAGGTAGCAAAACATTTCTAGAGAGCAGAAAGGGATACCAGGGACTATAGGGTGAGAAGGCAACATTTAAACATGCTGTTGACTGTGAGGGATGTTTGCTGTTACAAACATCCCTCAACCATTAGTCCCAATTAGTCATTTAATAAGGTTGCTAGCCAAGTAGATGTTTGTATGGGTCGATTATATAACAGAATTATTCTTCGTTAATATCTACTAGTGGCTTTGCTGGAAATAGCTTAGGTTAACATTCTAATTGTTGGCTCCTAATGTTGGGGTGTTTGTGACGATGTTGGTAGTGATGAGGATTAATTATTGTAGTTATTAATTCAGTGTTCCACATTTTCCAGAGGGAAAAAAGAACAATCCAGTAGCTACTTGAGAACATAAGACGCTATTAGCAAGTCAAGCATATTTATTAGCTAGCTAGCTATGTAATAAAGATTACACAAATTTTAACATAACAATTATGTAAAAATTTCAGACACTGTGGGGGAGGGGGGAGGGGGACTACAGTATAATTAGCAATCTTTTCTTAAGGCTAACATTAAGGGGGTTTTATATTAATAACTTCCATTGCTGAAATACGCATAAACAAGAGGTCCAAGGAACCTCATGTTTAACGTTTAATGTTACCTGTGGCTACAATTAACAGTGGTAGAGTACAAAGTGTACTATACAGCAGAATGACCATCAACAAAACAGGAAGTGAGCTCGTTTTGTTTGTTTGTTTGTTTTTTTCCTTTTCCTTTAATACACAGACGACCACTCATGCTGTGTCCTCCTGAGATTTCCAAGCGTTTCAGATGTGCTGTTGGCACATGCATAAGAGACGCTGGGCAACAAATGGCGGTGTGGTGAAACTAGACTTGACTAATTGTTCTTGTTTACCGTTTAAAAGTGGTTGTCTTTAGGTGATTTGACTTCCTGACTGTGTTTCAACATGAAAAAGATATAGCATCAACAGAGAGGGAGGATCTGTGGAGGTTCATGACATAAAACAGGTAGTGATAGACCTAAAATGAGACAGACATTCGTAGAAGGAAGCTTTGATCTTTTTATGGAATTCATAACATTTCATAATTTTCATAATAATGTACAGATCGAGTTTAAAACTGTCAAGAGATCTGGAACATCCAATAATATTTTGCTGTATGAAAGAGGCCTCCGCCATGGTAACCACAGCACTTTTAAGCCCTCGTATGCAACTTCTCCCAAACACTGATCAGAAGGAGCTTGAGTGACCTCCTCCACTGGGCTGAAAAATGAGGACTGGGCGAGTGGCCCGCACTGCCTCCTTTGGCTTTTGAAGCTTGTAACCAGAGAGGACCAGCATGGCCACGCAGCCCTTACGTTCCAGTCCGTCCTGTGCAGGATTCCCACTGCTCCAATTTTTAAAAATGTACCACAGGTTCTCTTCCCCTCTCTCACGATAAAGCGGCCTGCCCCGCTCGGCCCGTCTTTCTGCCCACCTCGGCCTGCCTTTCTGCCCCGCTGTCTGCTGAGTGCATCGGAGCTCCACTCTTCACGTGGAGTTTGTGCACATGGTTCCCACACTTAAATGTTTCTAGACTCAAGACACACGACAGGATGACTTTTTGGGTATCGGTGAATACAGGGCTGGCAACAATATGTTCACAACACCCACCCCCCCACATATTGATCAATAATCAATATTTATCATGATTTATAATTTGATGATGCTAGCAGCTTGAAGAACACCATGCTACTGTCTGTAGCCTAAAAAGGTTCATTTATTAAACTTTAGAATAGTGTATTTGCAAAAATAGAATATAATGTAAGCACTGAATTGGGCAAACATGCTTTATCACACAAACTTAAATGTTAACAAAATTAAGTAATAATTATGTACTGGTTTTACATCTTAATTTTAAAGATGGAAATCAGTAAAAATGTCATGTGCAAAAAAGTAAACACTCTAAACTAGTCATTATCCCACATCTGCACTCGTTATGTTCCTGCTTCCTTTTTAATCGCTTTTCATATGGGGTGACGGATGTGAATGATACCCTGGTTTTGTTTTTGTTTTAGTAGTGTTTCATCTCTTTTGTTTTAGTAGTGTTTCATCTCTTTTGTTTTAGTAGTGTTTCATCTCTTTTGTTTTAGTAGCGTTTCATCTCTTTTGTTTTAGTAGCGTTTCATCTCTTTTGTTTTAGTAGCGTTTCATGTCTTTTGTTTTAATAGCGTTTCATCTCTTTTGTTTTAGTAGCGTTTCATCTCTTTTGTTTTAGTAGCGTTTCATCTCTTTTGTTTTAGTAGCGTTTCATCTCTTTTGTTTTAGTAGCGTTTCATCTCTTTTCAGATACGCAAACCAGTACAGAATGATACTGTGGTAACTTTTTTTTTTTTTTGTCAAAAATGTCCTCATCTTTGGAGGATGTCAAGAGGAACTTCATGGAACTTCTGGTTTTCAGACCGTTCTTCAGAGCTGGGAGCTCAAACAGTGCTTTGCAGTAGGAAATGGTCATCTACATTGACGTGCAAATCAAAACTGAGTGACTGCCTGTAGTCAGGCGTTCGTTTCCTGCCGTGTTGCAGTTAATCTGTCCTCATCACGTAAAAATGTCAAAAGCTTATCATTGTTCTTGCCATTAATTTTATCGTGGTCCTGTTTTGAGATCGTTTTATTGCCCAACATTAAATAAAATATCCCACGTGGTGTGTGGATCCGTTCCCCATTACATTTTGTCAGTGTAAATGTAAATTTCATCTGTATTTAATTATGACATGTATAGGAAGTGGGCGGGAAGCAGCTAGTGACGCAAATCTCTTCCAGGCTTCTTGCAGTGCGTCTCAGAGTGGAGTGTGTCTTGCTATAGAGATGTACTTAAGATCCAGTGCTTACCTTTAAGGTGTTTCTTTGTAAAGAAAATGAGAATTCCAGTTCATTGTTTCTCTACATGTGTGTTGAACTTACCAAGGCAAACCTTGATTGCCTGAAGTGCATAAGGAAAATGAAACCAAAGCTGCTGTCTAAATCTGCTGCTACAGTTACTACCATTTCAACTGGTTTAGCGTCTCTCTCTGTCTTTCTCTCTGTGCGTTATAATGGCTATGGAGAAAAGAGGCAATGTATGGCAGTATGTAGGAATCTCCCTCCAGCCTCTCCATCAGTCACAGATCTATTTCTGGTGCAGGTGGTAGGGGGATTGGCACCACCAGGCATAGGCTGTTGTGTGAAATTGTTTCATTACTGTTCCATACCGGCTACCACTGCCTTCACACGCAAGCGCACAGTGCATCACATACACATCCCACCTGCATGCTCACACAAACCCTGTGTCTCCTGGGCTCCATGAAGATAAATGAGTTGCTCAGGAGGAGGGAGGAGAGTGGTGAGACAGTAAGAGAAAAATGGCGAGAAGGAGTCGGAGGTGGAGGTGGGAGGTGGGAGAGCTGCAGAGCAGGAGGTATCGATGGCTCTTTCCAGACCAGTGGGGGACGGTGGTGGTGGTTGGTGAGGGAGTACGAGACATTGATGGAATCACTTGTTCAATTAAAACAGGAGCTCCAGCTATACATCCCGAGTGTGCACACGTGCGATTGTGACTGTTCTGTGGTGTCGTGGGGGAGTGAGCAAGCAGAATAGGGATGGATGTAATGATGATAGTCACCAGCATGATCACCAGGAGTGGATCCAGGCACCTGCTCACCCTCTATCGAGGAGAACAAGGGTGGGCGAAGGAAATGGAGCTGGGGGGGGGGGGGATTGAATTTCACCCCTTATGGGGGGAAAAAAGTCTCTGCTCCCTCTCGAGACACAGTGTGGTGTTGCGGAACCCAGCCGTCCTCATGGCCGTGTGCGAGGGGAGGGTTACGCCACCTCGAGGACTGTGTATTACCCATGTCCTGACCGAGGACCCCAGACAGGTGTCCCGCCCGGCGCTTGTTGCGCGGCCAGCGTCCGGCGCGGGACACCACAAGCCACTGCGTTTGGATTCGCAGTCAGCCACCACGAAAATGCAGCTTGGACAGCAGGGTGGCTGGAATACCAAGTGGCCAGATGCACAGGGCAGTGTGGAGCCTTCCCTCACCCCCCCACCCTCCCCACCCACCTCTGTCTGTTCACACAGCTCCATTTTCATATACACACATACATACAAGATCCTGTGGAACACAGCTACTGGCTCAAGCATGACCCCCATTACTGTGGGTCTCTCCAGGAACCGCGAATCCAGCACACACACCTTGAAGAGGCTTTCAGGAAAGGACAAACATGCGCACACATGCATACAAAAATACTCTCACCATGCCAAGCTGCTAACATTCCCACTTTTTGCAGACATACACATAGTTCAAATCAAATCAGTTTTATTTATATAGCGCCTTTTATAACAGATGTCGTCTCAAAGCAGCTTTTCAAGTGTCTGAATCCAAGCCCCCGGTGAGCAAGACAAGAGCGACAGTGGCAAGGAAAAACTCCCTAAGAGTGTGAGGAAGAAACCTTGGGAGGAATCAAGACTCAGGGGGGAGCCCATCCTCTTCTGGCTGACACCGGTCACCATGACAACAAGTTGTCAACATAGTTCACTCTTGATTATGATTGACAGTCATTTCAGTTTTCTACAATCCAAACAAACAAACAAAAATGTCTACAAACACGTATTGGACTTCACAAAACAGCACACACACACCCCCACCAAATGCTTTTGAACTTAACATAAGCACTTCTCTTTCCCTTAAGACTTTGTTCCAGCACACACAGCCCACAGCCCTAAGCCAAAATCCATCCTTAATTAAGTTTCATTAAAGATCTCCAGCTCACTGTTCCGCAAAGACACATGGATTCTGATACCCAGAGGAAATCTGTTGCCTATACCAATCTCACTCCCTCCTTCAGGCCTCTGTCTTTATATGTCTGCATGTCTTCGACAAGAGAATCAAGGCAGTCAGATTGTTGTACCATCGTTGGTCCTAAACCCAGGCCACAGAACACGGAACCACATCCCTTCACCACCATTCGTTCACAAGAGCTCGCATAAATAAATGAAACCGCATGATAAAAAGGCTTGGCTGCAGACGACCGTTTCTATGTCCTCACTGCTGTGAGACCTATTATACTGAAAGCAAAAACATTAGTATCAGCACTTTGCCCACGGAAACTTCAGTGCACCATGTCAAGCCGAACAGGTTGAGCGACTCGCCTAAGCAAACAATACGTATCATTTAGAAATATTTTAGCAGGGGTGTGAGAAGTACTTTGCACAGAGTGAGGCCTGTGCCCTCATAAGGATACATTAAAGTTCTCTTCCTTTGCCCTTTCAGTTAATGGAGAACTTTCATATGATCATTTAATCATTCCAGCTGGCTACTTGGCTGTTTTTATTATGCACTGGCTTAGCCAGAAAATGTTTGCTATCCGGTGTTAGCATTTGACGGTGTAGTTAATGTTTATTTTCTGACCTTGGCTAGTATTAGAGAGGACATAATCTTCTTTTCTGTAACGCACACCAGCCAGGCACCTTTCATTTTGATTGCGTTTTTCAATTTCATGTGTGAACGGCCTCTCTGCCGACCACTGCACTGATTCAGTAAGGCCAAATGTGAACTATAACTTTGATTTAATTTCAGGAAAATGTGATTTGGAATGGAGAGTGATCTCCGTAATAAGAATTTTATCGCCCATCTTTTGCCCTTAGAAAGAATTTCAGGTGTATATGCTCCAAGTAGGAACAAAGTAGGAAGTTCTCATGGATGTAGGTAACCAAGAAAGGTAAAGAACTTTAACAGCGAGAACTCTGGATGCATATTTGGGCTGGCATGCGTAGGAGTCTTTTACGAATATCAACCATTTCAAACAATAACACATGAGCTGTTGGCACAGGTCTCACATTTATGCCAAATGCCTATAACACCCCGAGGCAATTAAACAAATGCATTGTTAACTTGAAAACAAGAAATGTGAATAATTTAGGTACCTTAATGGTGCCTTCATGTTTCCAAGCTCCTCAAATAAGTGCACAGCATTAAAACAGCATGTTTTAATGGCCGTTGTGGGATCCTAAAATGATGCCTTTGTAAAAGTGACAAAAATCCAAGTATCCCCAGAACAACATCCCCAGCAAGTGCTAGGCAGAGCATTTGCATCCGTTAATGGTTCCGTTTTACTAAACTACCTCCACCTCCACCCCTCCACCCCAATAACACTGTCAGAGGTGGTAAAAGCCTGCATTTAGCAAAATGACTAACACAAACAGGTCACAAATTTGGAAGAAACCCAAAGGACTTCCGTGTCTTGGGCAGATGATTTTTTTGGCTTCGCTCAAGAAGGGGAGAGGGGTGTGAATCGCACTTCCATCGGAGCATTTGTTTGCCATCACCACACGTAGGAGAGTGCGGGAAAACTTCTAACATGCACAAAGCAGCATCGCTCAACAGGCCTTTCAGCTCGTTTGCAGTTTCTTCCGCCGACTTCCTGTCTTGATTAGCACGGCTTCCTGTTCCCCTCTAATTGCAGCTTGTTACGTGATTCCGGGGGGTGGGGTGGGGGGGGGTCTTGACAATCCACCTGAAGAGCCACGTAGCGCATCAAAAACCAGAGCTCAACTCACGACTGTCGTAAAGGCAGAGCTGAAGAGGTGCCAGGCGCATCTCCTCTGGGAGTTCTTTCCCCTTCACCACTCTCTCCACTTGAATCCTCCGCAGCCCTCGTGCGTTTTAAAGCCCACGTTCTGCAGCATAGCTTCATACTGGAATGGGAATGGATGTAGCCTGGACGTGGGCGCAACTGTATACCTTCCAAGTGAGACACACTCCTGCACATACTCCCTCTGAGTACCCACAGTTCCTGGTAGATTTTCTGAAGAAGTGAAGGTCTGGGGGAAGGGGAGGGGGGGTGTTCACAAAGTGGGCACTGCATGTCCAATATCAAACCTGTACATGTTTCAACCAGCATTATCTCAGTGTTGTAGTGAGTCAAGATGAGTAGCTTCTCTGGTGCTTGTTAAAATGTAGTATTTGGGGTGTATTTGTGTGGAGCATTTGTTTTATTTGGGTGTAGCATTTGGTTTTATTTGGATGTAGTATCTGTGTTTTGTATTTGGGTGTAGTTTCTATGTGTTGTTTTTGGGTTTTATTTGGATGTAGTGTGCGTGTTGTTTTTGGATTTTATTTGGGTGTAGTTTCTGTGTGCTGTATTTGGGTGTAGTTTCTGTGTGCTGTATTTGGGTGTAGTTTCTGTGTGCTGTATTTGGGTGTAGTTTCTGTGTGTTTTATTTGGGTGTAGTATCTGTGTGTTTTATTTGGGTGTAGTATCTGTGTGTTTTATTTGGGTGTAGTATCTGTGTGTTTTATTTGGGTTTTACTTTACTTGGCATCCAAAGTTGTGAGGGGGTGAGGAGGGCAATTGGTAAAAGAGCAGGGACTCCTATGGGCTAGTAGTACATCAACAGAGTCATGTGAACCAAGCAGAAGGGAGAGAATGAAGAGATAAGAGGAGGAGCTGGGGAGAACAGAGCAAAGCTCATTAAGGAGTGAGAGGAGAACACACAAAAGAAAATGGGGGTGTTTTGGGGACACGGCTGTGCCTAGCACCCGCTTTCTCTCTCCATTTCTCTTTCTGCTTGTGCGTGTGTTTCCGTGTGTGTGTTTCCGTGTGTACACACGTGTGTGCCATCTGGGCAGCAGCAGGTAATGAGTGTGGGGGCTGCAGTGCCCGGTATGAGGTGGGCACTCAGCTCCGTGTGGCTGCCTGCACATCGTCCGTGTGCCAGCTCCACACCTCTGCAGAGCATCCATCATTCCAGAGAGGCCACCCCACCACATAGCTGGCGTGTGTGTGTGTGTGTGTGTGTGTGTGTGGTGGGGGGGGGAGGGGGGGGAAGAGGTGGAGGCGGCAAGTGAGTAACCGTGACTGTGTCGGTTGCAGCAGTGGGACACGATTGAATTTCAGTCAGTTTATCCGAATCGTTCCCCTGAGACTGTCTGAGTGGGGGCGTGTTGCATGCTAGAAATCCTTAATAAATAAACAGGTTTAAATCATGTACTATTGGCCTTTGTAAGCAGTAATCTAGTGTAAATAAGAAAGCCAACTGGTGAAGATGGTTAATAGCTGTCATTTCAAGAGCAATAAAGCTCCTTCTTTCTCAGGCCTCTGTTAGCTAAGTGTTCTTACATAGTGGCCAGTAGTCAAAAGGTATCCATTAACTCTGCAGCCAAACTGAAAGCCATCCAACAGTGCTTCTCCTCACAAGATAGAGAAGGAGAGGCAATAGGAGTGAGAGAGGGGTTGTGTTGGCAAACATGGTCTCATCATCAGCTGTCATGAGTTTGGAGTTAAAGACAGGCCACTCCACGGTTCAGTCACATCTATCAGTGACTCAGCAAATTGAATGTTTTTTGGGTTTTATTTTGGATAATTATGTTTTCTGTCACTATTATAAATGCATATAAAAAAGCACTGGACAATTGGAAAAAACTAACCCAAATTCTTACACTGAGATTTGAATAATTCCAGTTGAAGAATTCCATCGGGCGCGGCCATGGACTAAACCCAACTCAAACTGACCCATCAACACGCACACAAATACACACACACACACACACAAGCACACAGCCTGACCTTGGACCATAGGTGCACTATGCCAGTGGAAAGATTTTCACGAGTAGAGAGGAAGAGAGCAGGTGGGCCTCAAACACATGCAGGCAACAGTACCAGAGCAAGGGCAAGACCTGACCTCAAAACCTAATAACACACACACACACACACACACACACACACACAACACACACACAACACACACACACACAACACGGCCAGGAATCAGATGGGGCAATTCCACACTCTCTGGACTGGATTCGTATTGGTCGTCAGTACATGTTTACACTGTCTGCTGTCAGTAGAGGAAGGGCATTATTTTCTTTTTTAGCTGCAGTTAGATTTCTCTCTCAGATTTATGATATGGAACAAACTCGTACTCCTACAAGTATACAAATACAGTAAACTGTGTTTTTCTACTCTGATGAATCCTGTCTTAGTCTGTATGGATCTCCCTTCATAAAACTAGCCCAAGAATCCAAACACATCCATTTTCTAGACCAAGACATATCGTTATTATGTGCATATGAAAACAATGTACTGTAATATCAATGATTTACATAAAAGAGAGTACATTTAAATGTAAAACTGACAGATTCCTGTATGGTTATTTCAGTGTTGTTGTAATATCCCTTAAATTAAAGTTGCCATTACTGAAACGTAGTGTGCTCAAAAGCAGAGCCAAAATAACAAACAGTTGGTCTTATTTCCAGTATAGAACAACAACAAAAAAAAACATCTTCACCACATCTAGCAAGAAAATGCTGAGCATGTGTCCAACACCACAGCAAGAAAGGTAGGACTGTTTTGCCATAGCCTCAAAGCAGATAGCCATGTTTGTTATATGTACTCCTGCTGATCCCAAGTCAGCATATACTTCAGGTTCTGGATCCTATAATTGGAAGCTGCTATATACAGTGTTGCTGGCTGTTCTCTTCAAACATACTCCAGAGACCACCATAATGTAAGGTATTTGAACGCTTACACACGCGCGACGGTGAGAAAGTCCTCCGTGTTTAGAAATAAATCAACATTTAAGAGAACATGCTATATCAAAACTTGATGTTCTTATGCTCACTGGCATACAAAAAAAATGTCCTTAAGGGGTCCTAATCAACTTGAAAGATTACAGTGACCTTTTTAGCTGTTATACACTGGAATAACAAAAGCCTCTCCTCTTGTACAAAAGCATAGGAAATACAAAACACACTAATAAAGAACACTTGGCTGAGATCACCAATGGCATGATAAACTATGTTAAAAACGACATGAAGTGCTTGGTGTTATAGCAGATGTGATCAGGCCTCAGTAAAAAGCAATGACCATCTCTTATCCTGAGGTACGGCTACAATGGAGCAGTCCTTACGAGTTCTCTCAGATACGTACGACCTTATGCTCGCGCAAACTTTGCGGTGGAATGGACACTAGCCATGAATAGAAGTCTTAGGCTTTAATTCAAGTCAAGTCACAAGGTTTGACAGATCTTTAATCAGTAGATGTTCAGGGGTGTCTTCATGGATAAAAGGAGGATGTTATGTTGTGTGTGTTATGTATGCGCCTTTTATGTGCACTGCTCGCATGTTAAACCTTGTGCAAAGAGGTTTTATTATTTTATTTTCGCTGTGGTGCAGTGACTGCACATTGATCTGGGCCTTTTGTCCATCAGAAGTGGCTGGAGATTCAAAGAGAACCGTGTTCGGGAAGGTCCTCTGGACCTTCAGGGAGGAGCAGTGGGCACAGGAACAGTCGGAAGAGTGAACGTCCCGCTGTGTCCCTCGTTCAGCGCGACGCCAGGGGAGAGCCGGCTGCAGAGGCCTCAAACACGAGAAACCACGGAGAGACACAAAGCTTTCATCCGCTGGTCTCTAGACCTTGCAAGAAGAACACTTGACCTCGCTCGTATCTCGAACGTTACGCTGCAGAAGCGCAGAGATGAAGACGCCCTCTGGACCTCCGTGAAACGCGTTTGCACAAAAGTGCGTTTGAGCGCACACACAGGGCGAGCAGAGGAGATGAAATGTTGGATCTGTAATCACATCATATGGAAACGGATGGCCGTCACCGTGGCGACGCTGACCCCAGCGCAGGGCACCATGAGGCATGAGTTTAAGAGGAACTTCTTAAACTACTGCAAGAGGACTTCAGTCTCTTCAACCAAAAAAGCAGTACTTTCCAAGATGGAGAAAGCATATCTTCCAAAAAAGATATATGCTTCAAATTTGGAGGACTTAACACGCAAAGTGTCTCAAATCAGCAGGTGCCTGGTTGAGGGGGAGAGGTGGAGAAGGGGTGGGTGTAGCACCCATTTCACGAGGCGCTCCAGAAAATACGAAGGCTATGAAACACTGCAGCTATAATGTGTGTAAGCACAGCTTCTTGTAAGAGAAGCCTTTAAGCACTTCCATTTATACAAACACAACAAGCGAAAGGAAAAAGTTCAAGAAATGCTGGACTTATACATAGAAGCCAGCGAGAACCAAACTCAGGGTGGTCAAATCCGTCACAACATCTAGGCTGTTTACGGCAGTGACACACACAGAAAATATTGCCGCCTGTACATTTGAAATCCATTTTCTGTTCATAACACAGCAATGATTAAGAAAACCCTGGATGCATCCTGCATTTACAGATGGTTAGATAATGGAACTAAAGATTCATTTATAGTGTTTTCACTTGTTTTAATCAGTCTATAATGGCTTACAAGATTTACTTAGATTTCTGTCTTAAAGACGTAATCCTGGTTTAGTCCTTAATACCTCTTTGATTATGAGCACTTTTTTATTAACATTTAATGAGTCACCACTGGAAGGCTCTTTATGGTGTGTGTAAAAACCATTTCATGTATTAACTGATGTAATCATTTACATAGTTTCTTCTCAGAAAAATGTTTAAATCACCATAGGGGGTGAATTGTTAGAGTATGTTTGTTAGAAAATGTGTGTGAGAACACACTTTATTTGGCTTGATTATTCTATCTCTAAATCATGTTTCATGATTAAAGTTCCACTTTAAAATCAAGACTTCCAGACAAGGGCTTGCAGTAATGAGCTCCTTCAGTGTCTTGTGTAACAGTTACACTTTTGTTTATAAATCGTCCCTTTATCAGCTTCATTTAGCTCCTCCTTCTTAGATGCTCCATGTGATCTAAAGCCTTAGATATTGCATTGAATATGGTTTTTATGGCTCATATAGCACTTCAAGATACACAGTTCAGCGATTCCTTATTCAGAAATGTGTTGGAGTTCATGTTGATATTGGAATGCACCACATAGGAAGCAGATTTTCTGTGGTGGCCACCCTGTGAGTGGCACTGTAAGTGCAGCTGGCCACCCCATGAAGAAAGTAAAACCTAAAACTACCCCTGGTGTGGAGAGAGTGGACCATACAAAGGCACAGTACATTCACCCAGTGACTTGAAAACAGAAAGAAGCGGGAACCAAAAGATGTTTGGGGGGCTTACAGACCAATGGACGTGAAGAGTTGTTTCACACACCCAGCATTGTGCTCCATGCAGCACATCTGTTCGTAAAGATAAAATTATCATGGATGTTGGTTTATAGAATTAATAGCTCAGCCTCACTGTTCAGACTGAGGGCAGTCGTGACCCGTGGTCAGTAGAAAAGGATTTCACTGAGGCTTACCAAGGTAGTTTCTGACCCTCAGTGTAAGTAGCCTGGCCTTTAAACTAGATGTGTAATTCATGTGTGTTAGGACAAGCTCAGGGACTGAATAAAACACACCAATATTCTAATGCTTATTAAAACAATGAATTGTGTAAACCACTTGCAACTAATCATATCACCCTTATGAATGCAGCTTAAGTAAGTTAGAATTACAGAAATGTCTGTTTGGTAAACCATAGTGAGCCAGTGTAGTAGTAGTAGTAGTAGTAGTAGTATTATGAGAAAAAAAATGGCATGTAATACCTAGGCAGTGTATTTTTTCTTTTGCATTGTTCTTCTATGAACCATGACATCCTTCCTTAACTACAAAACTGCAAATCATCTGCATATCCAAGGGCAGCACATGGCAGAGTTGGGATTCAAACCAGAATCTATGCATTATTACAGTCACGTTGTCCGAGTGGACCACTCCAAGGGCAACTCTAGAGTTGTGCACACTCTGAAATCAACTTCATATCCATATGTTCACGCTTTCCTCAAACCACGACCTTAGGAACTGAAGATCTATTGAACTCTGAAAACAATTTTGAGGCTGAGAGGCTAGGAAGAGAGTGCTGTAGGCCTAGCTGCTGTTTGATTCGAGCAGTAATCACAGTGAGCGTGAGGACGCAGCCCCTCGGGGTAATGTTTTCCTTTACTCCTTCTTTCTTATTGTTTATTTAGTCCGAAAATGGAGGTGGTGTATACCTCTTGTTAGCAAACATCAGTGTAGATATCTCGGAGGTATTGTATTTGGGTATGGAGCGAAGCGTCAGTCTGTTTCCTTGAGTGGAGGGGAGTAAAGCAATCTTTAACCCAAAATCAGATTTTAACATTCCTGAAATGTTGCCCCTGCTCCACGTCCGTGTTTCTCTCACCCCTCTTTGTATATCTCCCCCGTCTCATTCTGTTGCTCTGATTGGGCCTCGCGAGGCTGCATTCCACTCATCTTTT
Organism: Tenebrosternarchus preto; assembly: GCA_025802075.1. NCBI lineage: Eukaryota > Metazoa > Chordata > Actinopteri > Gymnotiformes > Apteronotidae > Tenebrosternarchus > Tenebrosternarchus preto. Next base: position 5,486,146 of record JAOYMR010000026.1, read on the forward strand.
TTCATTTCTGCCCAGTGCATTTCTCCTCCAGGACCCCATGTTTGTTTTGTGTCATATATATGTAGTCTGGCAGCTTGCTGAAACTTTGCCTCACTCTCAAATCTTTAAGTACAGTAGTGAAACCACCATGAAGGGCAAAGGAGTGGGGGGGATGTTACCTAACTCAATTTAGCGCCTTCCACAAAACCCAAGGACACATTGCAGAGTATTAAAAACTAAGAATCATTTTAAGCTGAGTTTTAAAGGTGGAGAGAGTAGAGCCGGTGCAAAAAGTTGTAAGAAGGAAGCATCGTGTCACCACATGTGAAATAGAACAACAACAAAGAAAAAGTTTGACTATCAATGTATTCACTTCATACTGGCAAGTGACAACAAACCTTTGTTGTCTGGATTCCCTACACTAGCTGGGGATCCAGAGTCAGCTCATCGTTCCAGTTCTTTTACTGAAGAACACATTTGCATTGCTAAAATCTGCTATAGGCTCCACTGTACAGAGGTCACCGTCACAACCATTGGTGCTCAGGTACATCCTGGCCTGCCGGCTATGACAGAATGTGGAGGCAGTGTGGATGTGTGGTCTCCTTCATCTGGTGTTAAGTGCCCTTTACAGTGGTCAAGTGCCCTTGCTTGTGGGCATCAGTAAGGACAGTGAGCACTGAACGTAAGATCCATCGGCGCAAACTGCTTTCTTTAGGTCACCCAGTGGAGTCAAATCCCCATCCAAGGTGTGTGTATGTTACACAGAACCAGCAAGGTGTGAGTGATATGGTAGCAAGCAGTTAGACTGCTTAGATAATTCAACAACATGAGAAGCCAAAAAAAAGTGAGGTTCAAGAGCCAAGATAAGAAGACAGGAAGGAATTAAATACACAAATTAACAGTTCCCTAGGTTCTTAATGAAATGTCTGAGACACGCTTTGCTTAAAAATACCACAAGGATCAAAGCAATGCAGCACCCTATCAAAAAGAACCTGATTCAGAACAGTCAGTTTTAATCTCTGTTCCTTTAAATGCTAATGAGCCACTACTCAAACCCCCAGATGCCAGAGAAACCAGTGTTATGCCCGTATATGTTTGAACTAGAGTCAGACGCTATAGGCGAAAAGCTACAATACTCAGTTTGCTCCGAGGTCAGGTCTCTGCTTGCTGTAGCAGCGACACTCACGCTAACATACCTGCACACCACAAAGCGTCCCTGTTTACAGATGGATATACAGTATATTTTACCTCAGCACCACATCCTAATGTTGCTAACCCCTGAATACCTGATTGGAACAAACCTGTAATTTTGACTGTAACTTGTACTCTAGTTTTATTCATGAGTTGATAAGATAAAGTTCTTCATTCAAATAACAATAAACTACCATCATTTTCTAGAAAACTGCATCTATTACCTCAGCCGTCACCTCAGAATTAATTAATTAATTAATTAATTAGTGCAAATTGGACAGTGAAACACACAAGTTAGCATAATCGTTTCTTAAAAACCTACTTCGTCTGCAGTTTTGCCATGGACAACTGTGAAAAGTTTTGTTGCTAGTCCTGCAGTGTACTGACCCAGGTTGGAAAAAACAGTCAGACACAAGTGGTTCGCATACACTTACAAGTTTCTGCGGACAGTAGCTGGAACGTTGGAATCAAAAAATAAACTGTATCCACTCAGCTCTTCTGTCCTCTGAAGCTGGGGGCTGAGGTAGCGGTTTTGTGCCGGTCTGTGACGCCAATGACAGAGCGGTTTCGGTGTTTAACGGTTAGCTTCAGCGTAATGCTAGCGTGTGTCGGGCGCTTGTGAGGGGGAGAAAATGCTGCACCTTCCCAAGGGTAATTCTCAAGCCATGGGTGGAGGCGTATGGGGGCAGAATGATTCTAACGACTTCTTTCGTCAAATAAACAGACTGGGTCGCCTTTTTCATATTGTCTCCTTTAAAATGTGGCAAATTATCAATTTGTTATTTTACTTAACAGCAAAAAAACAACAAAAACAAATGCCTATTAAAGTGTTCAAGAGCATATTTTGCAGTGCAGTTAGATTTTTCCCTGCACTTTTTGACACACTGGGCTGTATATGATATCAGGTGCACACGTGCAAACACACAGCTTCAGCCCAATTTGAGTCTGTGTGCTCAATACTCAGTTTCATCAAATTAATGTAATTACTGTCATTTATAGCACTCCCTGCCCATCTGCCACTCAGACACACACACACACACACCTTTCACAAAGGAAAGCAAAACCTTTGCTGGTTGCAGAGGAGGTCTAGGCTCCCCGTGCACGACAGTCATACATCAAATCATCAGAAAAATTGAACAAACCTAACATTAGTTTGAGTAAAAAAAGAGAGCGAGTTGATAGAGTAAGTTTGAATATAAGAATGAATGGAATATTTCTAGAACTTCTCTGACCTGTCAGATTTCAACCAAAATTGCTCAGTGGTTCAAGGGCAATTCACCATTTTGCTCTCCCTCACACACACTCACACACACACACACACACACGCGCACACACACACACACACACACACACACGCACACACACACACACACACACACACACGGGTCAACTTGTACAAAAGATGACACACAGCCAACAAAAAGTGTAAATCCCTTTTCCATCAGCCATTCAACTTTCCACCACGTCCCACACATAGAACATGGTCTGAATGTAGAGCTGGTTTCATTTTCTTGAGCCAAGTGGTGAATGGAGAACGAATAAAACCTGACACACATACACTCGCAGACAGCCATGCAGATGTACCCTGCAGGGAGCAGATCGTTGGGGTTGGTATTCAGGATTTAGATCATTCGTGGTGGGACTGGAGCTCGTTCCATATCAGACATCACTGGTCTGGAAGCCTGGCAGAATTCCCTCCTCTCCTGTCTTCCCATTTCCACTCCACCATTCTCCTCTGCCCTCCTCTCCTCTCATCCCTTCCCTACTGTTCCCATCTTCTCTCTTCTCCTCTTTCTCTGCTATCCATTCTCCTCTCCCTTTCTCTTCTCTCCTCTCTTCCCTTCTTCTCCTCTCCTCCTCTCCTCTCTCTTCTCCTCTGAGTCACTCTCTGTCACCAGCAGTGTTATGCAGACCCGACCAAGATGGAAAGAGAGACAGAGAGCCTGGAGCAAACATGTGCAGGTCACTTTTACCCCATTAAATGAAGATATGAGCTATTCAGGGCTGCTTCTTTCTGCTTTTCAGTCTCTTTCTCTCTTCCCTTAAGATGGGCTGACTTCTGGGGGAACTGGATATGAAAGTTTAGGAGAAGTCCATTCGAACTATTATGTTGCCCTAGAACAGCCTCTGCCATGAGTGTCTAGTCATCTGCTTACATCACCCTTACCTTCCCGATACATTTCTCTACACGCCTCAGTTGTGTAACTGGGGGGAGGAACTCCAAAGCACATCTAACATATTGCCTAATGGCCCACACGGGTCTGCAGACCAGCCAGGAACCAGTGAGCAGTGCTCAGGCCTCCACTCGCTCACGTGGTTTGCAGCTGGACGCGATGGCGCGTGATCCATAGTGGTGCTCAGGTTACTCAGAGCACCGGATGTCCAACGGCGTGTCAACACGAACAGTCCGATGCCTTTGTTTGACATACAAGTGGACACGGACACACACACACACAGCGACTCGCAGAAGGATGGGGGGGGGTGTCTAGTGTCTGTGAAAGTTGGAAGAGGTTTGTGTGTGTTGGGGTGGGGGGGTGTGAGGACGAGATGTGGGGGTGCAGGGAGTGTGAGGAAGAGGAGCAGGCAGTATCATTATCTCCATCTCAGACCTCGTCTGTACATCAACCACGACATAAAGAGACAGCAGAACAAGACAGGGTAGGGGCTTCAGGGCTGTAAATGTGCGAGTGTGTGTGTGTGTGTGTGTGTGTGTGTGTGTGTGTGTGTGTGTACGTGTGTGCGTGTGTGCGTGGACGTGTGTGCATGCGAGAGAGAGAAATCAACACTGACATCGTTATTCCCTAATTTAACCGCCGTCACCCTCCCTTGACACTGCCTCAGAGCCTTAAGCAGGACTATTTCGATCCACGTCCAAAATACCCCACGTCCCCAGCCATCAGAGCCGTAAATAGCCACGGCGTCAAGGGTGCTATATGGAGCCAGGCCAGCGTCTTATCCAGGAGCCACCTCCTCATCAGCTTCCTTAGCACATCCCTCACTGCTATGACTTTGTGCATTTTCTAGCCTTTAGTAATAATGAGCCTCTT
>JAOYMR010000026.1:5494970-5515920 GCA_025802075.1 Tenebrosternarchus preto
AGATCTGGACACAGTGTGTGAGGACAGTGGCTCAGGCCACACCATAGAGAACGGCTGTCACACACAGATCTGGACACGGTGTGTGAGGACAGTGGCTCAGGCCACACCATAGAGAACGGCGGTCACACACAGATCTGGACACAGTGTGTGAAGACAGTGGCTCAGGCCACACCATAGAGAACGGCTGTCACACACAGATCTGGACACAGTTAATTGCTTTGGCAAACTGTAATCGGAACAGTCACACCAATAAAGCATCACGGAATTGAATTAGATGAGAGGCTGAACGCGTGAGTAACACGCAGCATTGTGCTGTTAAAGCTGCGGTTGGCACACTGGCCCCACATACGAGGGCTTACACACACACACACACACACACACACACACACACACACACACTCCTATGAGGATGGGGCTGTCAGATGCAGCTGAACACACTGACTCTGCTGTGGACTTGTGAGACAAGGAGTCTACTGTTACTATCAGTGCAACAGGCACACAGGCGCGCGCGCACACACACACACACACACACACACAGTAATCCATTAATATTCATTTATGATAATCATCAATTATTATCCCTGGTCAGAACTTATGAATATGAAACTTTTCTTCCAGGTAGGCATGCCAGTACACAAACATGCACAGCTACACTGTGACCTTTGATGACCTTTATGACATCATCATCACACTGTGCTCCTCCTCTTCCTGAACTATACCCCTAAGGGCAAAGCCCTACCTCTTAGTGACCTTTTACCCATTCATGGCCTTCAAGAGAATGCATTCACTTTTCTAAACTCCTTTTATTTTCGCTCTCCTAAACTCTTACTCTCTCTTTCTCTCCCATTCTCACTCCCGTGGCTGCAGTTAATGGGGGACTTTTCCTACTCCTTTGCATTTCGCCTTGTGTCACTGCACAAGACACACACACACACACACACACACACACACACACACATCACACGCTCACGCAAACCCTGCAGTGCATCCCCGGCGTCTGCTTTCCTACAGTCTCCAACTCACTGGGTTGGAATAAATCCTCGTCAAAGCGGATGTGTGTATTGTAATAAATCCTCGTTGAAGCGGATGTGTGTATTGTACGTGAGCGTGCGTGTGTGTGTGTATTGTACGTGAGCGTGCATGTGTGTGTGTGTGTGTGTATTGTATGTGAGCGTGCGTGTGTGAGAGAGAGAGGTGTGCTGGGAGGGAATACGCCCGCTGTCTGAAACCCAGTTTTGAACAATCGGCGGAACAGCAGCGCCCTCCCAGGAGACCAGCCCACCCCCAGCCTCATGCATGACTTCATCTGCTTAATCACAAGGAAAAGACTTGTGCCTTAATTCCCAATTAAACACAGGCATGCACACTCACACATTCATGATTTACTATCCTTGCAGGGGTCTTCTATTGACATAACTAAGCACAAGGTGGTCCCCTCAAGATGAACATTTCTTTCCTCGAGGGGACATTTATTCCCCATGAGAATATAAAAAAACACATCCACACACGCACACAATTTGTATTTCCACGTGTTCTTCGTTCTGCCACAAAGACTAAGAACAAAAACAAGCCGTCGCTCGGCCACCAGGTGATGTGACCGTGTGCTTGTCAGCTGCTCTTTCGATGGTGCAGGTTCCTCCCATAGTGCCTTTAATCTTCAGCCCTCCACACGCTCTTGGAGACCTCGCAGCTAGGAAACTAGCACTCCAACCTCATTACTGAGGTTCGTATTCTCTTCGCACAAACCACCACACACTGAAGCAGCCAAATGTTCAAAAAAGCAAAGCCTACAAAGGCTAACGAAGCATACAAAGGCTAACGAAGCATCCACTGCCTGTCAGGTTATGCTTAGAAAATTTACATTATGTAAAAGACCATTTCAAATATTTGGTTATTATTGGTTATTGGTATTGTTTAACTTGTGTTTGTACTAATAACATTGGAAATGCAAGTATCAGAAGCCCATGGTGAATTTATTTGAACTTGTGAAAATAGTCACTCCTAACAGGAGTGGAGCTACAGTGGCCAAGAAGATCTCGAGTTAAGAGTTCAACCTCCCACACAGTACAGAAGCAATGAACTCAACTGAACCTATGACCCTGTATGTCAAACCGCACACACTACACCAAGCCCCCAAGTGTGTGGGGGAGGGTGTGTGTGTGGAGATGCTAGAGGTCAGGTGGCACGCAGATTTTTCTTCTCATGCCTGGGTGTACACACACACACACACACACACACACACACACACACACACACACACGAAGATGCAGTGAGGACCACAGGAGGAAGCTGGGTGGTTATTTTCATTAAGGATAAACAGAAGCAAAACACTCAATCCAATAAATATATTTTACTAGTACATTTATTGGTGCTATTTGCTCGTCAATGTTCATCCTCACCTTCAGCTTTAATGGTAGCTGCCGTCATTCTTAGAATTTGTACGTTTTTTTTTTGGTTTTTTTGACAGCTTGGACAGCGAGATTCATCTCGCGGGAGGTTGACTGGTGAGAGATCAGTTCACTGTGCACTCCAGACCATTTTGTGCTGTACATAATGCTGTGCTTTCCTGTCTAAATGTTTTGAAAATAAATTGTCAGAACTAATCACCCTTTTCTGATTGTCAGTCTAGAAAATCACTGCTTGGTTTTGGCCTGCTGTGCATGTACACTGAATGGTCACCCACCTTTTCACAACTGGAGTTTTCCCCTGTGTGGAAACTGAACACTTGACTCCAGGGTGCAGCATAAAATTAGGTGGAAAAAAAACATTTTGGTGGATCAGTTTCAGTGTGAATCCACATCAGAAAGGGAAAAAAATTGAGCGATCTTAGTTGCCTGAGTCAGAGTCACCGTCATCGGTGCTAGACCGGCCAGGGCCAGCTTTTCAAAAAACTGCAAACCCCGCGGGATTTTCTTGGGCAAAGGTGTCGAGTGTAACCGAGGATGGGGTGATCGAGGAAAAACATCCAGCAAAATTGGAACAACTCGTTGACAAAATGGGGTCAGAGGATGTCTAGAATCATTCCTACGAGCTGGCGGTGCACATTCAAGCAAATTGTAGCCGAACACAACGCTGCTGCTCCAAGTAACATGTCAGAATGCTCGTCGTTCCTCACAGATGGGCTATAACAGCAGATGACCAGTTTGAGTGCCATTGCAGTCTAAGGGGAAACGGGCAAGACTCAAGTGAGCAAAAGAGCACAAAATTGGATCAGTGAATGGTGGAAAAACATCGCCTGGTCAGATGAATCCATGTTTCTGTTGTAAGATACTTATGGGAGGGTAAGAAATTGGAATGAGCAGCATGAATCTATGATCCCCTCATGCCAGGTGTCAACAGTTCAGGCTGGTGGAGATGGAGTAATGGTGTAGGGAATGTGTTCTTGGCACACACTGGGTCCTCCGATACCTGTGGTTGGACATTTGGACAGAAAGGCTTAACTAAGCATTGTGACTGACCAAGTTCAGCCCTTCATGGCACCTGATTAGCTTGTGGCAGAAGGACACTTTCAGCAGGACAACGCACCATGCCACAAGGGTCATAAATCCAGGAATTGGTTCCAGGAACATGACGGCAAGCTTTCCATGCTTCCCTGGCATTCACAGTCCCCTGATCTTAATCCTGTAGACCATCTCTGGGATGAGGGAGAACGGGCTGTTCAGAGCATGTCAGCACCTCCGTCTAATTTGCTATCCTGTCTGCATGGGCCAAGATTCCTGCAGGACGATCGACACCTAATGAAATTTTATGCCATGACGAACTGCTGTAGTATTGAAGGCCAAACATGCTATTAGATGCTTCAACATGCTATTTGATGGGTGTCTCTAATAAAGCGGCCATTCGGTGCATGTTAATGAGGCAACTGTGTTTGTATTTTAGTGTGTGTGTGTGTGTGTGTGTGTGTGTGTGCGCGCATTCTGAGAAAACGGAACAAAGCCAGGTGCGCTATTACCAATTAAGCAAAACATAAGTCAACAGAGCTTTCAGTTCAAGAACGGAGGTGAAGATTGAGTATAAACTTGCCCCAAGCCCTCTGGTATCTGGTAGCCCTCTGGTACAACTCGGGCGTCTTACCCCCATGACTTCACACAGGAACTGCTCACCTGGTTGAACGTCACCCAAAGTGGCAGGTTTCCTCTCCAAAGCCTCGTATTAATTAAGCAAGGCACAATTCAGGGACACTACATCACTGACCCGTCTGATAAAGAATTCACGCAGAGAGGTAAGAAGCTGATTGATTTAACCCCTGCCCTTTTTCTTTGCATCTTACCATTGTGAGAAGGATAGAGAGTGAGAGACAAAAGACACAGAGGGAGAGACAGACAGACAGACAAAAGACAGAGACACACAAAGACAGACAACAACAGAAAGAGAGAAAAGGCCCTTTGCAGATTAGAAACTAGAAACCTTGCTTGGTCCAGAAGAACAGGACAACACAAAATCCTAGAATACTGGGATGTGATGTCTCCTATGCCTAGAATATCCTTTGTTTTATGTTGTCATTAATTCCTTTGTTAAAATGAAACTCCTTAATCTGAATCAATCTTTGCAGTCATGTTACATACAATGCTGTGTTCACAAAGACATTATAATACAGAATAATGTCATGAACAAGTGGAATGCAGTAGAACAGAATATAATACAGCTACCTGGAACATTGCTGGGAATTTTACTAGGCGTATTCCCAGGAAACCACCGGATCATCTTTCCCACCAACTCCGGCTCACATTCCCACATAACCCCAGAGGACTGCCACAACATTTACGGGCACGGCTGCGTACGTAAAGGGATGAAAACAATGCCTTGTCACTTTTGACAGGAACCCTAATCATGGCTGCCAATTAACTGCAGGCAGAAATTCCCATTGTCCCAGGATCCAGGCCTGACCAAGCAGATTTGCTGACGGCGATTATGAAGCTAAGCGGCATCTGTACTGGGCATGAAAGTCTCATTCAGTATCCTGATTTGGTGACCTTAATTAAGTTTTGGACCCTTTTTTTCTGGCACTCACACAAGCAGTGGGTAAAAGACTGAGAGATTGGAGCCTGGGGGTGAGGGATTGGTGGGAGGCGTTGCTAGACAAACAATGAGAGAAAAGAAAGTGCAGACAGTGTTCTAACACAATACATAACCCACTTTTTGAGTCAACAATAATGCAATAATGGGTAGCCTGGGGAGAGAAAACAATGAACAGTGGGTGTGGTTGAGGAAGAGACAGAATGACTAAAGAAGACAAGCTCCCTCTCTGGCCTCCTCTCCTATTTACGTCCCTGCTTTTTCTCTCCTCCCGCTCTCCTGTTCTCCTCTTCCCCTCTCCTTTCTTTGCCTTCCCTGTCCTCTTCTGCATTTTGCTCCCTTCTAGAAACCTTCCCATGCTTCCTCGCTCTCCTCCACCTCCTTCCCTCCTCTCCTCCACCTCCTTCCCTCCTCTCCTCCACCTCCCTCTCTCGCCGAGCATCTGGCACTGCCAGCCTCTGGAGAAAGCCGCTTGTTGCAAAGGGGCTTTGATTTTGTTTGTTCGTGTTTTTGCACGGTGTAAAAATAAGGGCAGAACAAAAAGAACAAAAGAAAGAAAGAAAGAAAACCCACCCGCAAGCAGGAGGACTTGTTTAAACTGGAGTGAGACACGCCCCTCCCTTCTGTTCTCACCCCTTCCTTCTGCTCAGACTCAGCCCTCCTCCCCTACCACCTCCTCCCCCAACACCTCCTCCTCTCCCCAAATCCCGACCATGTCAAACCTACACTAACGGGCTGAACCTCTCTGTTGTCCTGGTGCACACCGGCCGTTACTAGATGACGGGAAAACCACCCTTCACCTTTACCCTGGTGCCTGAGGAGCACTCATCACATTACATGCAATGAGTCTCCACAGTGCTGTAATTAAGAGGAGCATCCTGTCAACACGCCGCTGCCCGGTAACGGCACACCGTCATACTACGCCTTGGCCAAGTTCATACGATCCTGGTTACTGTCTAACAAAAGGTCATCGTGCTCAGTACATGAGCCCAAGGCATCAAATTGCTTCAAATTACTTTCTCTTCTCTTTCATTTTAGGCTCAAAGAGATGCCCTTTTTGGAGAGATTTCTTGTGGCAGTTCAAGCCGACACAGTACAGCAGTAGAGTTATTATGACACCATGGCTGGACGAGAAGTTGTACGTTTCACATATAGGTGTCACTACCTTCATTTCCAGGATACCGTGTCACACTGACTCCAGGTATAATGCCATCCGTGACACACTGAACTGCCTCACACACTCCTAACAGGACAGAGAAACACACTCAAGACAAAGGAGGGGCAAGACAGAGGAGGTCGGCAGGTCACTGGGGGCAAAAAAGTGGGTGGTTTAGACTAAGGGCCACTCACTGAACCTCCAGACTTGTTTATCATGTCTGACTAGAAACACAGATTATGGGAAACGTGCAGAACGGAAAACAAGCTCATCTTAGAAGGATTTCAGAGCAGCTTTTAGGAGGTGGAATCAATGCCTTCTCCTTTTCTATGACTTGGAGAGTTTCAGTCGCTCCAGCTAAGATGACGCTAAACCCTTGGCAGCTCTCTTTGATCACACGCATTGATCAGATGGACCGAGTTCAAACAAAGACAAAGCAAAAAGGCCTTAATGTGACATGCCAATCGGCCATTACATATGCAAGGAAATGATTCCCATGTATAATATCCATAAGGGTACTGTATTAAAACCAAGGGGGAAAACTGCAAGGTCAATGCAGTCGCATCCCATCTAGTTTGTATGGGTTTAAAAAAAAGGAAACAGGCTTTGGATGGACTTGGTGGCTGTGTGCCCGCAAGGGACGAAAGCAGCATTCCAGACTGGAGCTGAGCCCATGCCACCATCCTGGCCATCTGATGGAAGCCATTTGTGGGGGAGGAGTCCACAGCTGTACCCCCCCCCCTCCTCCTCCGAGTGTTGTGCTACTGCCGTACCTGGCCAAATCACCGCTGATGCACAAGGAGTCACGTGTTTGGCGGGGAGGAGAAGACCAGCGATAAATGGAGAGGTGCAAACAAAGTCCTAAATGCCAGGCCAATCCTAATCCTTCCCAGATGGGCGCTCCATGATCCGAGATGCTCGATTCCCCACAATGCGAGTCTGCATGCATTTGATATTCACATCATCGACAGGATGCTCATTACACAAGTCCTTTGGCAACACTAAATATCCATGATTAGCATGCAGTTCCAGAGCAGAACCGGACAGTTCTGAGAGAGCAAGTTGATTTACACTAAAAGAGTGAACGTGCACTCTCATGGCCCCGCCTTCTCTCCTTCTCAAGATTTTTTGGTGCCCGCGTTCAATGAATGTAACTCTCTCCTTTAACCACATTTACAGCTCTAACGCATTTCACCGATGACCTTTCGACAGGATTTCCGCCTGGCATCTTAGCAACCACCGACCATGGATTTGATTGGATGACTTATCTGAGGCAGAGTAGAGGAGGAGTCAAGGGTAGGGCCTGGGATGTGGAGCCCTGGGCCTGACACCTCAGAGTTATTGCATTTTCACATGGCGCCAAGTGCAGGACATCACCATGAGCACCTGGCATCTCTCCTACACCATGACTGATCATTCACAGCTGGGTCCCACTTTGACCTTCTGACAGCAGTTGCCATGGTCACAGGGAAAACCTTATTTTATTTATAATAAACCTTTTTGTTTCTAGACACTTTTTTTGTTTCTAGAAGCTACTTTAAAGTAATTAGATCTACTGAATGTGAACCTAAAAAAAGGTTAGGCAAGTTAGTCAGAGACAAAACTGATGGTTATGGATTACATGTAGTCTTTAAACTGCAATGCCAATGGTAAATCAGCTTTAGACATTCTTTTTAGTCTAGATGTGAGAAACTGGCCCTGGAGACAAAAGGGCAGAAAAACATGTGGTAGTGCACTCAGCAATTGCTAACAGCCTGATATCCCAAGAACTAGTAGAGCACAGGCTCCAGACCTTGAAATCTCCTTCAGTCAAATCCCTTAAGATTAGAAAGGTCAGGCTCCAATATGCTAAAAGTACATGGAGAAAAAAAATATTGAATAAATAAAAAACAAACAAACAAAAAAAACACCCGTGAGATCGGCTCCTACGTCTCAGACGAATGGGTCAGATGAAGATTAACCTGTACCAGAAATGAACCTGTCCCAAAAATGAAGAAACTGTAGAGAGAGAAAACTGATCATGAATCAAATCATCCCAGTCATCTGGACGTCATTTGTCATGTAACTACTGATGTCTGAGCACCCCTGATGTACTGAAGTATCTTAACTACTGATGTCTGAGCACCCCTGATGTACTGAAGTATCTTAACTACTCACATCCAATATCCAACCAAATGCCTGCAAATTCAATGGACAATGACCTCTATTTACAGGAGTAACATGACCAAAAACATTTTATTTAAGAAATGAGGGGCCTTTCAGAATAAAAAATGTCATGTTTTTGCCTGGCCATCAGCAGCTGAAATTGAACCCCACTGCGCATGTGTCACTCACTAATGATGAGTCTGAAGATGAAACAGCCCTAAAACTGATGAAAGCTGTACTACAGGTCCAGCAGAGCCCCTGGTGAGGGGTCCACACAGACCAGTGGCCCCTGGTGAGGTCCATGGGTCACATGCCTTCAGCCTGGAAATAATTTGCAAACAAAACCCCATTCATTTTTATTCCAAATAATGTTACTTCAGCTAATTACGATCCCCTGAAATTATGCAAGAGTTAATAAATAGGTGTCTTACTCATATGTGGTTCACCCAGCATAGACGTAAATGTGCTCAAGTTCAAGATGACATTCTGTACTTTTAACCTCACTGCTATTTCACATCCAAGCTCTCTCCTTCTCTTCTGGCTCACGTTGCGTGGGTTGCCTACGGTAATGCTGCACAGTTCTTCCGGTGAAAGGTGGGCCCGTGTTTTTATGTGCAGGCGTACATTCACTGAGCACTTTTAGCCCAGCTCGGTATATCTGTCACAACTGCTGCCAGATCTAGTGTCAGAGCAGCAAACTGCCAGAGCCACTTACAGAGATGGGCTTTTTTTTTCTTTTTAATAATAATCTGAGGTGCTCAGCGGCCTCTGTCAGCTCCTTGGTTCTCGCACAGATGTGTCGTTTCGAGGTAATTACTGACGGCTGCCGGAAACTTCCGTCGGACGATGGCCTCGTCCTGTTCCCCGGGTTTTGCTTTGGCCAAGCCAGCAGGAGAGACGCCATCTGCTGCCGGAGGGTTTCTCAGCCAGCCCGCGTCCACAGGGCTGCCGGTGGGAGTGGGGGGGGGGGGGGGAGGTTAGCCCAGGCGTCCCACATGCACGCTGTGCCGAGAACGCCGGCATGAAGCCATCTGTGGAGTAGCAACCCACCAGCGTCAGGGGAACCCCCACGCTCTCACCGGCACCTGGAAGGGAAGGCTGATGGTTCGGGCGTGCTGTTCCCAGGAGACCACGCTAGTCTCGGAGCACTCCTAGGAATGCCGGAGGAATCCCATTTAATGAATGTACACACACACACACACACACACACACACACTACAGAGGGTCAAGCAACAACGCCCCTCCCCCTTCAAGAAGCGACTGATACACAGCACATACTTCCAAAAACACATGCAGGCATGTGTCACCTCAACAAAAGCATCTGTTTCTTCACCATGACCATAGAGCAGTGGACAGTCGAAATGACACTCCAAGCCAAACCCCAGTAGCTGGAACCATATTTTGCTTCTGTAGGTCTGTTGCACAGACACAGGTGGTGGGAGGACGCTTACCGAACAGCATGACACCGACACACACTCCCCAGGGTCTTCGCTGTGACACAAAGCGAAGTGAGAGTGTGTGCGTGGCTGAGTCTCTACCCCCCCCAACCCTGTGTATATGGCCACAGAGGAATTCCACTGAAACCGAGTAGGACACAAGTGCAGTAACCCAACCCTCCCTTTTCCACTGTCCCCTAAGGCACTACACCAATCAGCTTGGCTCTCTAAGCAAATGGACTACTGCAGCTCAGACGACCCTGAGACAACCCTGGATGCGATAAGAGGAAATCATTTTTTGATAATAATAATAATAATAATAATAATAATAAATAAAGGGAGGAACTGGTTTGGGGGGGGGGGTGTTTTTCAGCAATTCACAACAGTGCCAACATCCAGCAAGAGAAAGAGAGAGGAGAAAAGGATGACAGAAGAAGAGAAGGAGAGAGAGTGAGCATGGTGGAGTGAGAAGAAGAATAAGAGACCGCAAGAGACAGAAAACAAGAAAGCCAACCAGAAAGTCCAATGTAAGCCAGAGCAGATGAAGGCTGTGATGATTAACTCAGAACGTATCAAGACCATTTGCACAGGACAGCTTTTGCCATAAATATATATGACATTGTTAAGCTCCGTCACAACCCAATGTCTTCCGCTTGTTCAATGGGCTCGCAATCAACTCCGTAATGCCCGGGCCTAATGTGGAAATGATGTCAGACAAATGTGCTTCTCCTTCTGGAAGTGTAAGATCCCGCAACACGTGACGGTGTCTGAGCTGAGAGCAAGGCGGCCATGCCTACCTGGGCCAAAAAGCGATGGCACAATTTAAAGCCATTTCCGACATTCTCTCCATTAGAGAGTAAAAGCCCATTGTGTGATTTCAGTAATGTAAATGTCAGAAAGAGATGGAGGAGGGAGGAAGGTGTGTGGTGGGTGGGGGTGAGAGAGTGGCCAGGACTTGTAATGGAATGTGTGAGTGTGTCTCTGAGCAGAAGGGCGGTAAGGGCGTACATGGGCCGCACCGTTTGGGGCTTTCGCACATTAGCTATATGGCAGCGTGCGTTCTCCTCAGAGAGGGCACCGAGCCAGACGCAGTGTTTACACCATGATGGAAAGCCAGCCGAGCCCCCTGAGCCCCCCGTGGGCAGTGCTGCCAGTGCACGGTGTCCTTGGATACGGCTCGGGTACACCTTCACACACCGGCCTCAGCAAAAGGCGCCCATTCTGCAATACCTGGCCTCCAATTCTGATCACTAGTGTGCACACACACACACACACACACACACACACACACACACGCCGGGGGGGGGGGGGTGTTTTGGGCAAGGTCCGTCAGCACCTGTGCAAACCGTGTGTATGTGTGTGTGTGTGTGTGTGTGTGTGTCTGTGTGTAAGTAAGTAAGGTACACAACTGATGCTACGAGTCTCAGGAGTAAATTACTGTACACACTGGGCCATACACCCCCCCCCACACACACACACACAGAGTTAGGCTGGTCTAAGGGCTGCATTACAGTTTCAGTCGTGCACATACACTCGCATCCTATCAGCATGTCATCAGCCAATGTGTGTGTGTGTGTGTGTGTGTGGTACAAATGGAATTGTGAGGCTACCATATCTGCAAAATAAAATAAGTACCCCTAAAATGTTCAATGCTATCATGATTTTCCAAATAAAATTTCCATTCAAAATAAGCAACAGTTTGGGTAGACTGCCATGTGTGACAGGTAAGACGTTGCCTACCCTCGTCCGTTAAAGACATTACCCAACCTCATCCGTTAAGTCTATACAGAGTCAACAATAAAAAGGCCAACCTCAAGGGAAGGGGGGTTGTCTGTAGGTCTAATTGGGTTTAAAGTAATTGCAAAAACAACCATTTCACAATTAAACCTAGAGCATTTCCCCCCCTTTTCCCTTGCCAGAGGCGTAGTTTTTTTCCTCTTAGGAAATATCGTTTCGCTCCTTGTAATGCTTGATGAAGTCTGAATGTCACCGAGGGCGTAGATTCATTTGATGAATACTGCCTTCCAGTGTCGACGTTGATACCGAAGTGTACAAAAGGCCCCCATCAAAAACCAGAACACGTCTCAGCAAGCATCGCAACGCCGAACCCCGGAATTCATATTAGACGTCATAAAAGTAACGTGAATGGACCCAGAAGATATTCATTTCGACATGGAATAACTTGACAGTGAAATGCTGGCACAGGAACAGCTATATTTGCAGTCCGGCAGAGGCACAAAGCAATTAAAATGGGCGCGTGGACTGAAACGTTATAGACGCGAGATCTTAATGTTAACAGTGTGCGCATATATTGAATCACTTGTAACGACAATTAAATGGGGTATTGTTGGAGCAGCCACAAACATTACCTTTGTGAGCCCGCTTTCGTCGTACTAATTAAACAGTGCAATCTCTCGATTAAGCTGCACAGGACCCAAATTACACCGCAAACGTGGTGACGGAATGTGCCAAGGTCATTTCGGAAAATTGTTAACTGGTGGACAAATCTGAATGTTAATTCCCGTCATTCTTAACTGTTTTGCTTGTCACTTATCTCTCGACCCCGGCATATAAACAACACAAAATCTTTGCTGTCAGCACGCAGTGATTAGCCTAATTAAATAACTGCGAGAGTACTGTACGTGTCTAACAATCAAATATGTTTAAATCAATTTGTCGGGATACAAATAAGCAGACACTAGTCGTTTGCAGCCCAGTGTTCGCCCGTCTCAAGTAGCTGCAGTAGGCTTCGCTTAAGGTGTTAAGGGTTTGTGTCTGTGCAGTAATTACACTGATTAAGAGATGAAGTGATTAAAACCGTGGAACGTTTCAATTCCCAAAACCCAAACAGTCTAAAGCAGTTTCAGAACGGTAACTTACATCGTTACAAGCTTCAGGCAAGTTTTACGAAACAAAGTTAGAAACGTACAACGTACAATCCAGCGAGAGAGAGAGAAAGTCGCAGTGCCAAAAAAGTGAACATGACGTGCGTCTTATGTCGCGCGGACAGCAAAGTTAGTAGGCAGCTGTTGAACGGATAGCATATATAAAAATAACTAGCAACAGAATTTACGCGTATCGTTAGGCTTGGACATCGAACATGGTGCAAATATCACCATCGTAGCTAATTAGGATGCAACAGTATGCAGATAAACGAGAATATCCATATCGACAGTGTACAGAATTCTGTTTTATGTTCTTTCAGTAATCTGTTTTCCAAGTCAAAACTCTATCGGAGGACAAGAATGGGTGAATAATATCTTAGCCGTTATCGTCACATCGGCATCTCAGGGTAAACGCTGCATGAATAAAGAAGGCTAAGATATCTTAATAAAAGAACAAATCTGCATAACAAACCAAATCTATAAGTGACTCGGAATTAACCATTTAGGCGTAATATTCTGTAAAATTGTAAAATATTCTTTCAGTGTCAACGTCGTCCCATCAGGGCATAATAATTAAAAACACATGTGTACTACTATCTGCGTGACCGGTCGTACGTTCAGCTGTGGGCTGACAGCTGCTGAACTACTCCTGCAATGTTTACTTAAATACCATGCTTTCTGAAACTTGTGTAAACTTTAAGTGTCTTTGTAACAGACCCGTAAAACAGACAACAGTACACAGTGAGTAAAGTCACTTAGATCATTGAATTCCCAAGACAACAATATTTGTCAACTATCTAATAAAAGATTCATAAAGCTCGTGCACACACTTGCGCTTGAGGAAGGAACATTTCGGATACAGCATGGTTCCAGATCGTGCTGTTTTGCGGACGAAGGCAAACTGAAATCTTACCTGTTGGCCCTTCAAGATTTTCACCATAAACTCTAATAACAAGAATAAGTAGAAAAGTCAGGAGATTCATTGTCAGTACGTTATTCCAGTTAGCCACGACACTTGAAATCTTTGCAGCGACTTCGGCAATGCTGTGACACAAAGTTGAACGCTCGCGCCCATTGATCGCTGATATCCTGGTGAAGCGATATTGAGTTTCCACGAGAGACGCAGTAGCAACCCGAGCCGTTCCAGCTGACGTCAGGCAAACAATTCAAAATGAGCTTTTCTCCCTTCTCAGCTCTGATTTTTCTCCCACAAACCACGCTCTGAGGAACGACGAGTCTATAGCGCCTCCCGGTGGAAACAAACTAAACGTAAGCATGACAGATTAAGCGACAGCTTTTGTTTTTTGTTTGGCTGTGTTTTTTTTTTTTTTTTTGCTTAAGGAAAGCGCTGGTCTGTGTTTTGTATGCGGACATACAGAAGTGGTTTAAGACTTGTTATGGACACATTGATATCTGTGTTAATAAAGGAAATTATGTGGGTGTCTTCCTTGCCCTTTCTATTGGCACCAGAGATCATAATTCCCAAGAGAAAGAGATTAGACTGCAAGAAGTTGGAAGCATGACAAAAAAATGTGGGTTTACTCGATCTGTCCTATTGCATAAAAGGCCAGTAGGACGGGACGCATCTGGGTGTTCAGATATATGGTATTCACGTGACAATAAGAGGCTGAAATTACTGACGCTGAGAAATGTACTACATAAGAATCTGCAAAAAATACTGATCTGACTGTAATGACAAGTTTGCGTGTGAATAGGTGCCCAGTCTCATTCTATTTTACTGCTGAAAAACGCAACTGAAGGTATTTCCCTACCAAATAAGCTCCTTACAGAAACGGTCATGGAACTCCTGACTGCGCAGAAACCCTGAAGTAAGGAATCTGTCACTTGCAATCCTGATCAGCACCTATATGATGAGCCTGACAGCACAGAGGCTGCACAATTGCCCGTATTTTTGGCAACCCAGATCTTTCTGTGTAAATGTCAGCACAATTATGCAAAGTACTATTATCAGCAGGCTATTAAGAGGGTCATTGGTATATCAGTTATGGATAAATCTTTTGTTTTTTCTTGTCTTTCTTTGCTAACCTAATACCTCATTTACCCTTAAGGAAGTTGTTGAAGACATTCAAAGTGATGACAATGACAGAGTCTGAATAAATACTATACATATAATAGTCTTTATAAATAAATGTTTGTACATCCTACATAATGTATTGAAGTCAGTGTTAAATAAAATCTGAAACTTTGAGGCTTCTTGCTTCTGTAGACTTATAATAAACACTTATATGTGAAACCACTGAGTATAAAAATAAAATCAGTTATGCTTTTGAAAAATCAAACAGCAAACTGGCTTAGTGGCTTATTTAATGTAAAAAATGTATTATAGTATGACCTTTAATTGTATGCAAAATGTAATAAATACAAAAATATAGCATGTCAATCCTTTAACCTAAACCTCAGCTATGTCTTACCCAAACCCAGATTCAAAGTAAACTATTCTTGCCTTCACAGCTACAGAAACTCTCCAACAAGATTAATAATACTGAGTTACAATAAAAACAATGGTGGCTTTACATGAGCATTATGACAAGGCGTGTCATAGAGAGGCTTCCACAAACAGAACTGAATGAAATCTGCAGGGATGAGAGATTTAATGCCAGGTATTAGCTTCCCGGTGATCTCCCAGGAGTAGTAATGTTCTGAGTTTTACCATAGATGATGATCCATGGCTCATGCAAGGTAGAGAAAACACTGTTTTCATTTCTTTACAGTTGCCTATACAAAAGAAGGCTGAAAGAGTCATTTTGATGAGAGCAACAGGTCCTCAACAATAGCAGGGCACAATCTTGTATACACCAACTATTTAACAACGTTAACAAAACAGAATGTTTGGATCTTATTTTTTAGGTGAACTTCAGTTTTACACTTTAATATGACTTTGTTACTTGTTAGGGATGAAAAAAGTGTGATCATGAGGTGAAGTTATGTGTGCCATCAAACATTTTGTGTTTTGTAAGTCAACAATTAAAAAATAGAACAGCAGAAAACTCAACCATCTGTTATTTTTCCCATATATATATATATATATATATATATATATATATATATATACATCCAGCCATCCCAAAGCTCACTTTAAACCTCTTTAAACCCACATTAGCCTCCCTGGAGACTAAATCCACACCAAGCCTCAATGACAGCATTAATACAAGCTCAGTGCCACTATTTCCATATGGGCTTTACTGCACTAAGAGCATATGCTGAATTAATCTTCCTATTCTTATCCACTGCTCTCCCCCTGTGCTGCTATCACTTCCTAACCCCAAAAATCCATATTGGCATGTCCAGTGACTAAGGTCATTCCCAGTCCCAGTGGTGCTAATGCAGTTCCATCTGGATCTACCATTCTGGAAATGACACAATGAGACAACACAATAATCCACTCACCTGCTCAGTTCCCCCATACCTGGAATTCTGAACACTGCAGTCATTCCATCTTTATCGTTCTTAGTCCTACACAATACTTTATTAGTCTTAGTATTATACTGTATTTTACCCAAATCCTTTGATTATTAGTATAGGGAACGAGCAAATATAAAGCCAGTACAGTGGTATAGTTATATTATCATCCATTTTATAATAATCATATATTCCATAAAGGCAGCTGTATTGTAATAAATAATGAGCTGGTGTACCACCCCTTAGTGTCCTCTTGCAAGCCCTTTGCTACTTCATGTATAAAATCCTGCACACGCCACTGGTACAATCAAGGGCAAAGACTTGCATCCAGACCTACTACAATCTCTTCTGTGCAAATTGTGGGACACTGAAAGATTTCCAAGTTTGCCAGCTAGTCATCCATAGCTGCAAAATGGTAGTTTCCAGTTGGGAGAGAATTAAATTTCATGGTCATTCCAGAAGAAAAAAAATTAACGAACCCCGTCCATGTGCAGAGTAATAATAATGTGAAGGGATTTTCCTGTAGAAATGATCAACTGATACAAAAGCTTTTTGTTCAGATATTTTTTCTCACTCTGATGTTAACCACTAATAAAAATCTTTGTTTGGAGCCTTTTGGTGACAACTTCAGATGTATCTACTCATTGATCTCCTATTAAATAATCAGCTTTGTCTTCTGATAATGTCTCTGAATGGCTGTTTCTCCACTTCTGTATCATCACAAGTCATAAGCTGTAGATCATGTCAGACTCTCAGTGGTGGACCACAAGTCTACCATAATACACCCGCAAGAGTCTCATTTGGGTCCTTGTTCAACATTTTGCCATATTTTGCCAGATATCATACTAAGTAAATAAAGCCCAGCTATAATTTAACAGTTAATGCAAGATCTTTTTTTATTTATTTATTTATTTTTTTTTTTGCTGTAGGCGGTCACTATTTATCCGGTACAGTACAGGTCATAGTTTCTTCAGAGCGCCATGGAACTCTTTCCCTTGATCATACTAACTATAATATTTTAGGAGCCCCATGTTCACTGTAGATAAAAGATCATTTTCTGGGATTTGTATGATTACTTTTTCTTTTCAGTGGTTCAAGCCAGATATATTTGCTGAAGATGTCTTTACCAATTATCTACATATGGCAATACTACACTACATATCATTTATTCATGTCCAAAAGATCGATATAATGTCTTTTCTGTACTTTTTCCCTTGATTGGCTTCGGTACGGGCTTATTCACAAATCTAATCTAGTCTGAAGGGGTTGCTATGGGGGTTGGATTTATCTAGAACAGCCTGAATCTTGGTCTCATTGATGATGTAATGTTCCCATATCTGCAGTTTTCTTGCCCTAGAGCCTTTTGTTCCCTTTTAAGCCTTTCGTCACCAGTGTTGGGACAGAGCCTCTCTTAACTGCAATCTTCCTGTCACAAAGAATAAACCTGCCATCATCATCCAGGAAAAAGTGGTCCCTTTCTCTCCAAAACCCAACTACAGTATTGCACCCAAATCTTGTTCTCCTTGCAACAGGGACACTGAACTTGCCTTTCAACAGCCCAATGATGGTATCATGGGTCTGCTCATCCATCATCTGTTGACCATAACTGCTGTACAGGCACACTATGGCCAGGAGCAAAATCACACCAAGCTGCAGTTGGAAAATTATGAAAAAAATACTTTTTCATTGTTAGTATGGTTGTTCCAGCGCATGCGTTTCAAAGTGTTTACGAAAGTTATTCAGGCTTTATCACAACTTTGTCATTGTATGCAGACAAAAGTACATCAGTCTACATCCGCAGGATCATTTTAAATACTTAAATCTTAAAATACTTAAATAGTATACATCTTAAATAGCCTACATATTAACTGGCAATGAGAAGTTGCATTTAATAGCTTTGCCTGTAAACATTTAAGTAGAAGTAAACATTTTGGTAATAAGCATTAAATACATAATCAGTATACAGAATATCTAACCTGTAGTCTATTGCATTTTAATATCCCATCTCTTTTCTGATTAACAGTAAGGAAATATTCATGTACTGCTACTGCTACTGAAGCTTAAAGGTGGTGTTATCAGCTCAGATATGCTCAGATGGCATCTAATATCCACCCATCCACATGAGTGGATGACAGCATGTCATTTGTAGTCATGTTCTGTAATAAATACTGCATTCATTTATATAAAAGTGTATTAGCCCAGAATAACAAAGTTATTTCATTGTGTCCTGTCATTCTTTTCTTCTTTAAGTCTATAATAGACTCCCTAAAGTCTTCATGATACAACAGCAGCAACGTTGAGGAAAGCAAAGTGGGCCTTTTCCTATTGGATAGGAAACCATGAATCCAAAAGTAGAGTGGTCAGGGATGATAGTGCTTAAAACTGAAATAAAGCAGAGTAGTGTGATAGCCAGAGTCGTCCAGCTTCTGAAAGACAAAGTGCACAAACATTTGATGGCTGCGGTAACAAACCCATTAGCTGGTATAGCCACTGGTATAGCTATTGCTTTATGCAGAATCCTGTAATCCTATCCCACGGCTCAGTCAAGTCTCGCCAAATCTTCTGTTTCTTGAGCATATATGACACTGATTTGATGTTTGGAAATGGTGCAGTAAACGTAAGAAAAGAGTGGAAACGAGCCAATACAGACTGATAATACTGGGCTATGGAGACAAGTACACTGTAAACACTGATGTTATCTTCACTAAAACATTCCAGTAATCATTAGTAATCTTTACTTAAAATCTTACATTATATTACAAGTATTTGGAAATCAAAGTTGCTTTCAGTTTCATGGCCGTAAATGTTAAATTAATTGTGTTTGAGTTGTAACGTCATAAATTAACGTTTTACAATTTGTCACGTGATAGTTGATCTTTACTCTGATTGGTCACATTAAATTTGGCTGAAGCGTCCCACCTAACGACAATAAAACAATAAAAACAATAAAAGATGGTAAGTTGTCTGAAGTTTAACTTTGGTGTTACTGAATTAGCTGTCTATAAAAATGTGCACAAAATGTTACTTAGGATGGCATATTATGGTAATAAAAGATGAAAGGTAGTGTTATAGTGATGTAACAGTCGTGATTAGGAAGACACGAGATAAATGCAAGTACTGTACTCTTCATCACAGCCGTGGCGTTATGGTGAAAAATCAGCACGCTTAGAGCGCTTCTCAACCAATTAGAGTCCGTTATGGTGAAATATCAGCACGCTTAGATCGCGTCTCAACCAATTAGAGTGCGTGGCTGGCCGGAACTAACTGTTGTATAGATTCGTGAACAACGGAGATTTATTACATTGGGGAGTACGCTCGATAACACAAGATTGCTGCTGTCGTTAGCACCTGGTTAGCATTAGCCTACACATTATTTGTGTTAACACATTGATTGATTGATTCTATACGTGTTTCTATATAACTGTAGACATTCGTCTGTAGGGAGCGCATAAAAGTATACTATATTATATGTTGGCACAGTGGAGCTGTTGAAAGCAGAATAGCAAACGTGGCGAATACTTTTATTTTGCAGAGAATAAAAGCAAAGCTTTCCTTGAGTCTGCGTAAATGTAGACATTTTTTGATTTAGTGGTCGAATGGTGCTTTATATCATTACATATTAGTCCATCATTGAGGCAAGCAAGAATTCTGTTTTATAATGACCTTATACTGTTTTATACTCCCATGAAAATATTGTTAATGTACACTAACTGCCTTGGGTAATTTTTAATGGCTTTCTACTATTGTTGACAAAGTGACTTTATATATTCTTGCTATTACTGTTTTAATCAAGTTAGAAAGTCAAAATATTTCATTTAGACATTAAAATCTAGTTGGCTAGCTAACTGGAATGTTAATGGTCTGTTAATGGTCAATGGAATGTTAATGGTCTTTTTTCCAACTGGATGTTTAAAATCTTAATCATTTAGCAATGCTAAAATATTTAATTACATTGTAAGTTCACTTGTTTCTGTCTTGCTAGTTACCTAGTTATTTTTTGTTTTCTTGGAAATTTATTGAGAGGACATGTTATGGAAATGTAAACAGTGAGCTTTTAACTGTGAAAAAAGGCGAATTGCTCAGTTATTGATTAAAACACGGGGGTTTAACATTATCCGGTCCTTTCCATGTCTGCACCAACACTGTCCTTGTACGTTTGATTAGAACAATAGTTTGAAAGCACACCTAATTAGAATTAATTCAGAAATAAAATTGGCCAAGTGTGTGAAACTGCTCCCGCATTAATTCGATGTCAGCATTGTGAGTTTTTCCGAGTCCTGCACAGAAGCAGATTTTATTGGTCACTTGCGAAGTAGGCATTTGAAACTAAATCAGAAAATTGATTGTACATATCTGCGTTGCCACTTCCAAACCAGTGTTTACTCAACCTTCAATTCGCATAGAACATGACGACAGGACATTAAAGCCAGAAATAGTATCCATCATTATTGATGGTGAAACACTGCACAAGACTGATGAAACAGATGCACAAGAATACATGTCTATTGTTGAGTGTTCAGACTGAAAACGATGAAGCAGAATCAAGTGAAATAGAACTCCCAGCTTTAGCACATCAGTTAGAGCACAATTTAGCTGCTTTGTTTTTAAAGATGCAGAGTATTTTTTCTATTTCTAGATAGTTCTGTGCAAGATGTAATACAGCATTTAAATCCAGTTCATCAGCTGTCTGCCACTGTTGCATAAATCAGTTTCAGATATCCTCAGGAAAATTTACCCAAATGTTGACAAGTCCCTTGTTAGAGAAGTTGTATGTACTGTCTCAGAAAGCAATGTTCTTTCAAAATTGTGACGGCAGGGTGGAGGGAGCAGAGGCAGACGCTGCAGGGAACATGCTTAAGATCGGTTTTATTAAGCAGGGTTGCCAGATGGCA
>JAOYMR010000026.1:5516020-5527154 GCA_025802075.1 Tenebrosternarchus preto
CTGAACTTGGGAAGGTTGAATACAAGCCGAGCTGCTGCGTTCTGGATCAGTTGCAGGGGCTTGATAGCATGGAGAGGTAGACCAGCCAGGAGGGAGTTGCAGTAGTCTAGTCTTGAGATGACAGTCCTGTATATGGACTGCAGGTCAGGGAGCTTGGTCCTGTTTGGTGCTGTTTCTTCGTTTGGGGTGGTGGTAGCTCACTGGTTAAGGCACTTTGACTAGTAATCTGAAGGTTGCTGGTTCAAACCCCACCTCTGCCAAGTTGCCACTGTTGGGTCCCTAAGCAAAAGCCCTTAACCCTCAACTGCTCAAGATGTATTCAGTCACAATTGTAAGTTGCTAATGATGTAAATGTTTCCGAACCTGATGAGTGATGTTACCTGTTAAAGCACTGTAGGTGTAAAAGTTCTGTAGCACCTTGGAGGGTACTTTGAAGAACCTTAAGCACTGAGATGATGCACATGTTGATTTGCCTTCTTAGTCTGTGTGGTGGTGTGGTATAATGTTTGAAGCTATCTACGTGTTCCACTACATTCCCATCGCTCCAACAGGATGATAGTTCTCTGTTGCTTAGTACTGTAGTCCACTATTAGCTCTTTTGTCTTGCTGACTTTAAGGAAGAGATTATTGTCCTGACACCAGTCCTCCAGGTGTTTAATCCCCTCTAGGTAGGCCCTCTCATCATTGTTGGAGATCAGACCCACCACAACGTCATCAGTAAATTTGATGATAGTAGTATAGCTATATAGATAGTGGCCACACAGTCATAGTAGTATAGCTATATAGATAGTGGCCACAGTCATAGGTGTACAGTGAGTATAGCAGGGGACACAGCCCTGCAGGGCTCCAGTGCTCAGGGTAAGGGTGGGTGAGACATGTGTGCCTACCTGTACAGTTTGTGATCTGTCCATTAAAAAGAGATCCACTGGCACAAGGATGGATGAAGTCCCAGGTACTCCAACTCAACAGCGTGGAGGGAATAACTGTGTTGAATGCCGAGCTGTAGAACACGAACAACATTTTGATATAATTACCCCTCTTGGCGTCCAGGTGAGAAAGTGTAGTGTGAAGCAGGTGTGAGATGGCTTTGTCTGTAGAACAGTTATGGCGGTATGAAACTGTAGAGAATCCATAAAGTCTGGAAGTGATGGAGTGATGAAGTCTCTGATTCTCTCAAAGCACTTCATCACTGATATCAAAGGAAGCGGGCAAAAGTTGTTTAAGCAGACTGGCTGTCATTTCTTCGGGACGATGACTGATTGTTTGAAGCACGTTGGTACGATGCTCTGGTTGAAGATGTCTGTGAACACCGGTGCTAGCTGGTCAGTGCAGGCTAGGTGGTGGAGTCGAAGAGGTGGTTGAGTCGAAGCCTGTCGTCATGGATATTGTTAAGCGCTGGTCTGGACTCTTCCTGGAGAACCAGGTGAGTTCCATCACTGTAATTTTATTACCGGACCATTTTCTTATGTAAATCTGTATAGTTTTTAAAATACAAAATGTTCACAGACGTTCCAAAAGTCATGGGACAGGAACTAGTATTTTGTAGAACCCTCTCTACGGCAGCAACTCAAGTGGTTGGAAGACATCTGAACTGCTGTTGGGTATAATACACCCATAGTTCTGTGGTATTTGTAGGTGCAGGATCTCTGTGACCTCTCTACCACATCTCATAAATGCTTGATTGGACTCATGTCAGGTGAAAATATAGGCTACATGGTGATCTACATGGAGTTCACCGGGATCTCTGGCAAGAACCTGAAACAGGACCTTCAACATCCTTGATCAATATAGTGGTCGCCTCATGGAGCCGTTTAGGGCTAAAAGGGCTTGCTGGACAACTAATGTCAACAAACCAATGGACTTCTTACAACACACCAATGAAAGTAAAAATGACTTTTTTATCAATGTCTCACTTTATAAGTGTAACATTTGTGTCATGTTTGTAATATTTGAATGTTTGTTTTTTCACTCTAAAAGTCTCTGCAACCAACTGGGGTGCATACCCTTATACTCTGAGGTCTCCCAGTCATCTTTGGGCATGATTCACCTGCTTTCTTTAAAGCATGCTCAGCAAGTAAATGCATTCTTTGCTTGCCTACTTTTAAAAGTGCCACTGTGTGGTAGTGAAGAAGGACCTTCAGCCCCTGACTCCATTCATCTGCACCCGTTTCTGTTGGCATCATTCATGAATGAAATGTGACCTTCGACAACCTTTGTGACCTTCCACAAGCTGTGTGTATTTGATTAGGACTCATTTATTCAAAACCACTCAAATACACATTTGTGTTCATACAATTCAAACTGTTGTGCTTAGGGCAGAATTTCCTCAGACCTAAAATACAGTCACTGCTTAACCAGCTTGTTTAGGTGTATAACAATTTGACAATGGCCAAGTATGACTTCTTTCTTTCTCAGTCCTTTTCTTAGGCCTGTCACAGTGTTTACATAGTTGTATGTTTGCATTTGAAGCTGATTACAATAATGTTTATATGGGATTTCTTTTAGACCCTATTAGAAATTCAATTATGCTCAAATGTCAAATACATTGTGTCACTACCAGTAGGATGTACATTTGATGTTTATTTTAGCTTGGTTAAATAAATGAGAAAACTAAAGCACATTTAGTGAGGCAAGTCTTCATCTTAAAAGAGTAGCTGCAAGTAATAGTTGCTTGATGGCTAATTGTAGCACACACACAAGAGGAATGTAAGCCTTACTTGTCTTACACAACTTCTACATAATTGTAAACACTACTACAAAAATAAGGTAATTAAGCAAGATAGCTACGAAGTTCATCTGGCTATTTCAGTTGTTGATTGTAATGTACAATTTACATCCTATGTGCATGTTTTGTTCTACTTGTATGTACATAATATTTGGTGGTTTCATGTATTTGTTCCAAATTGCTCATTTTGAGACATTTTGCTTTTAGTTCATCTGTTAGTTTATATTATGACCAAAATGTGTTTTCTTTCTCTCTTTCTCTCTCTTGATCTTTGTAAGAAGCAGTTTTGCTTTTGACTAATCTAGTAATCTAGGTTTGAAATGTTCACTGATGCCATATGACAAGTTCATATGTGAAACCAGTGTTGCCAGTGAAATTCATTTACAATAATTATAACAATTAAGTACTACTACTAAAAAAAAACCTCATTAGTAAAAGTATTCAAAACTTGACATTCAGTTCTTACTTAATGGTTTTAGTTAGTTTATAATTATTATGTGTAGAGCTAACTTAAGTAAAACCAACAGTGAAACTGAGTAAACTTTTGATTAGTTCACTCAACTTACATGATTCATTTCAGTAAGTGAGGAAACCATATCCATGCAACTCGATTATATTAGTTTTGACAGAAGCCATTTATTAATTCTTTTGAGGTAATGAGTTACCTGTGGTTTTTTGAGTAGATTTAATTTATAATTAACAGTGTAGGAGGTACAAATTCTTCATTGATAAAAATCAAAAGTCAAAAATGTAAAAAAAAAAACATTATAAAACAAAATTATTTTAAAAAGTTCTTTAAACAAATAAAATTAACTGGTGAGAGAATTTTGCTGGGCAAAATTTCTCTAAACAAAAGTATTTGAAACAAGAAAAAAAGTCTTGCACACAAAATTCTAAGTGAGTCAGATTATCTTTAAGTTAAAAAAATAAAATCACTTGTTTGGTAAGATGGTTTGGTAAGAGGTATGCTGAAGGACTTTTTTGCTGAAGGAGATTTTGACCCTGACCCCAACCCTAGATTTTGAATTTTTCGATAGTCTAGAGTATAATTTACCAAATAACAGTCATGAGGCGAATTGCTGCTGCATTTTGTCCCTGTGTTGGTGTTCGTCAGCCTTCACTGCTTTCTGAGGGCATTTTTGGCTTTTGCATGCAACTTGGTTAGCTTTCTTGAAAGACTTCTCCTTGGCATAGTGAAGTTTCTCCAGTTCAGCAGAGAACCATGGTTGGTTACTGCCTCCCCTGTAAATAAATCTTTTTTTCCATTTCAATATAAACATTTAAGTTGTCATTCATGAGTTTTGTAGAATATGCTCTCACAGTAAACCATATTCTAATATTTGAACATATTCTAGACCCAGACTCAGTGAATTTACCATCGGCTTCACAGCTTGTATAAGGAGATAATGAGGTTGAAATTTCGTTATCGGGCTCAGATAATCTTCTGCTGTGCATCTTTGAGGCTGCTGTTACATCAGTCCAATTTTGACTTCTATGGTGGGGTATTTGATTAGTTGTTTATGTTTTGGTTGTTGGTAGTTCACATCTGTCTAGGTGTGGTTGAAGCCTATTGTAATAATGTTGAAATTCTGGGTGTTTCACATTTACCTCCTTCAGCAGGCCCACCAACTGACATAGGGGTCAGTGAGAATTGGCTAAATAGGACTTGTTCAACAATAAATGAGTAGAATAAATGAACATCTGGAAAAGCACCTGATGTTCTGATGAAGTTCTGCCCTCCTTTGCTTTGATCACTCAATTATTGTATACATTTTCACAGGAACACATTCTATGCATGAGTTTTGTGATGGCTCACATTTAACATATAATAGCTCATTTTGATGAAAATTAATCCGAACTGTGTCACTGTGTATGACATAAAACAAACAAACATACAAGACTGCAGAACACTGACTGCTTCTTGGGGGGCAACTTGAAATGTATAGAACGTGATGTAACTAGACAAATAGGTAAAGGTGGTTTTTGGATTAATTTTTACTATAAAACTGAAGTTACTATGAGTTTTAAGTGGCCTAAAGCTAAAGCTGAAAAGCTTTTGAACATTTTCCCAGATGGTCGTCAATGGAAATACTAATGAGGCGCGACCATACTCAGCTCTTGGCAAGATTGGTGAGCAACATTTTCAGAATGTTTTATGTCTCTATATAGAGTAGGAGGTGCTTGATGTCACTATATATCTTTGATGTCATTTCCTAAGGGTTAAGCAGGATTGTGCCTTATTAGTAGCTGAATGGGAGACCACCTAGAACTGCAGGTTTAGTAGCTGAATGGGAGACCACCTAGCACTGCAGGTTTAGTAGCTGAATGGGAGACTGCAAGTTTTCAACCTCTTCTTTAGACTCATTGTGTCACAGTATCAGGCTTTGAAAAAAAAAAAAAACATTTATATAATAATAAAACCAAAGGTTAAATTTGGGTTTGATTCAATGTGAATGGCTCCTTTGATGTCTTGATTCACTGTCTGGTGTACCCACTGAGCACTGCCCTGAAAACTTCAGAAATCTAGCAGCACTGGAGTTAGAATTTGACCAGGAGAGCACCTGGGGCCAAGCTGAAAATGCTTGATTTCATACTTTCTTGGAAACCCAGCGGTTGTAGCTGTTTATTGCTTATTTGTCAAACCATAAAAATGCACAAAAAGCACTTGAGCTGTGGACAATTTGTCAGCGTAAGCAGCATTTACCAAACTGAACTTCCGAGTTGCTCCACTCTACTTCTATTGTATTGCATAAGTCTAATGAACAACATACTACTTGAAAGGTACCTTTGATTTGATAAGTCTGTAATTTTAATTCATGACACAGGCATTAAATCATCTTAGACCGTGACACTGGTTGACCTATCAATGCTCTCAAAGGGAAGTTAGAGCAACATATACACAATCCTGCATTAGACAGTGCAGCATTTTAAAAGGTAGTTAAATCCCTGTTTATTTATTACTGTGCAATTATTACAATGCATTAAGTTCATAAGAAGTACTACCATCAGCTTAAAACTGTCCACTCCTACACACACTCATATGCACACACACATACGTACACACACACACAGAAATACACTTTCTCTGTCTTATCACCCAACACCAGTTTACAGTATAAATCTTTACTGAGGTACCCAGAGAGGGCATAGTCTGAAATAAGTTGTAATGCAGGTAGCAGACTGGTGCTTCACAGCATAAAACAGAACATAGGATTTAGATGCAGTACACTTAGATGCAGGCATTTTTTCTTTTCAGATAAGCTATAATTCTGTAATTTCATTTACAGCCCAAACACTGACACACACACTGTTTTGCATTCCTGCAAAACCCTTTTGTTGTTCTCTGTTGGTCTGTACGTTCGTAAATGCAGGGAGAGACACATTCTTGACCCCCACATTTCGAGAGGACAGGGAGTTCTTTTGAAAGGAACATACAGTGAAACATCAGGCAAAAACAATGAGCAAATATTACAAAGGCGGCGTCGAATTGACCCCAAAACCTCAAATCTCCACGGCAGGCTACAATTCGTCCTTTGTCCTCAATGCGCCACTGATGCATCACTGTTGCCTCAAACATGTTTGTGTCACTGACATCCACATGTTTATGACACGCTTTGACATGAGTCTCTCCGAGGCCCTTTCGCTTTTAACATGACGGCTGGGCTGTGGAAGCTTCTGCTTGGCTTTCTGCAGCCTGTCACGAGCGCCTCCTTTCAAGCAGCGGAGGACTTTAAACTGATCAAACAACGTGCCAGCAGCAGACGCTGGTCAGATATGACAACCATGACACCTGATGTCATGGTAATTTGCCTCACATCTTGAATATTTTTTCTCTTCAGAAATGACTGAGCACTTGTTTCCCTTAACAAATGTTTCTTTTGCTCCCCACAAAGTAATATGTACCAAGAGAAATGGTGTCATCTAAAGTCCAGATGGCAGACTAGTCCTGGAGGTACAAGAGCACTGCAGAATTAAGTGTTTGGTATCAGACTTGGGCCATCAAAACAAGCATAAGGCTTTTGGGTCTTGGACAACATCTATGAACATATGAGTGGCCAATTAAAATTATTATTATCAAATTATGTGTCAGTGTTGCAGTTAACACATCGTGGCAGTGCTGTTCCAGACAGACTAACAGCCATGGGGGTGACATTTCAGGTGTGGCCCATGACTCCATGAAGAGCAAGTCCATGCACGTTCATATACACACACACTTTCGAGGACGCAACCGTTTCACCCGCCAACGCTCAGGAAAGAACAACATTATGGTGGAACAATGTGAGAATAAAAAAAACACACAGAGACTGTTGAACCTGACTTTTCACTCTGCCATAGGCCACCAAATCATGCTGAACAGGAAGTCAGGGGTTGAGTATTTAATTGCCAAGAGCTGACATTCCTGTTATAAATCACCCATGCATTACCAAAAAACAAACCTTGTTCTGAGAACTAGGTATTTCAGACAAGATGGACGTGAATTTCTTTGAGCAATGAACCATGAGGACCAGGTTGTGAGTAACAGTAGGATGAATGGACTCCTCCATTCCCTCCTCCCCATCTCCTCCTCTTGTTCGTCCTCTCTCTCACTCCTTTACGCCTCCTTAGAATGCCATGTCACACCAGTTCCCACTCGGGGCCTCCATTTGTCCGTTCGCCCTGCGACACTTCCATTAAGATGGAGTCATGATAACCTGGCAACAGTCGGCACTTTGTTTACAAGAGGAGATATGTAGCCAGTCATCTTTCTCTGTCTAAATACTGCCACCATATTAACGTGCATGGCCTGATAAAGGCTAGAGAAAAGCCGGAAGAACAGGTAATTAAATAAGCTGTTTCTCTTTTCCACTCCATGATTGCTGGGCTATGTCTACAGCAATTGTTGTAGTAATTGTCCTGCAAAATTGGGTGGAGCTAAACATTCACACCCTCGCACACCACACACAAATACACACACACACTTTATTAGGAACACCTGCCCTACCTAACAAGCCACTTTATTTTTCCTTGTTATCACATAGCTGCATTTTATACAGGTCCAACCTGCAGCCCATGGATATTCAAATCCCAGTCCTCAAAGGCCAGCTACAATACATTTCCTTCCCTGCCTCCCTTTAAGAACCCCAACAGTTAAAGTTCAATCCATCACACACACACACATACATACACACAAAAAAAACAGGATTTAGATTCATTAGCCAGCTTTGACCTCCTGCTGTAGCCCATCTGTGCACACCAGCTCAGACCCCCCCCACCCCGTTCATTACTGATCAGTCTCTAACTGCACGACCACAACTGACTGGATATTATTTGGGTGGCAGATTATTCCCCTCTCAGCGGTGACACTTGAATCACGGTGTCTCATAAGTGGCTGTTGTAGCGTCTGTGAGGGTATCAGGCGCAGCGGTGGTCCTGCGGGTTATACGACTGTCAGTGTGCCTGTGGGCTCTAAATGTGCAACTGGCTCATAATAAGTATCTGGGTCTTTGAATGACTTTAATCATTGATACGATGTCACTCCAGTTGCATAAGTCATTATATAGTTTGCATCTGGATTGGTACAGAACAGCAGTCCTTGTTCAATCTGCTTTATGGAGTTCTGGGGAATAACACCTTTTCTTGTATGAATCTCAAATGCTTCCTTGCCTTAATGTGTCCGTCACATAAATCAAATAAACTGCTTAATTTATTTACATAATTGTTATCCTGGGACATGTTAGCGTGTGCTGTATGGATGAGATGCTGGTTATAATGAGATCTGGCCATTTCATTGGCTTCGTTATTGGCTCTTTTATTTGCTGTTTATGGAGTTCAGTCCGTTCCAGATGTCAAAAAGTAATCAGCTAACTGCTCGTTTGTTATTGTAAGTTGGTGCTATAGGCGACTGAGATAGTGGTAATTGCAACCCTGGCATTAAGAAGGTATTGCAACACAACACTGAAATTAAAATGGCTAAACTTGCAGTTGCCTGAAACTTTCACAAAACCTTTCAAAAATTAGTGACGGTGGCTTTAAGTGCATTTTAGGAGTATATTTCACTGGATTTTCAGATATAAATAACTCAATTACACATACGGCGTGAGGATAACTTCCACTTAATATAATGCATTTCATGTCATCCTCACAGAAATATATCTTTCCAAGTAAGCCCTTCTACAAAATGTCAGTAAAAATCATAATTATAAGTTCATATATTTTTTCATATATGACCCACACACTTGTGTTTATTACACACCATGTATGTGTTACCAGGACATACCCTACACTTTCACTTTAATTAAACTTTATTGTCTATATATTTATATGGTGTACAGTCTAATGAAACGCTGTCAGGCAAGTTCTTATCCTCCTAAGGAAGTGAAGCATTGTGGGATTTTTTCTGTCGAGGTGTGACACGCTGACTGACCAAGTAAGAGACCAGGTACATAAATTCCAAGGAATTGAAAGCTGCTTAACTCTCTCCACTGATCCGCTGAACACTCTACAGGACGGGTACACTCTACACCTCCTTTCTGATGTCAACATCAAGAATTATACATTAAACTTTAAGAAACTTTTATAAGTTTTGTATGAAATTTCAGTTTTTTTTACTACATATATATTTTTGAAGAATTACATACGGCATATATACTGAACAGCCACCACATTAAAGCCACTGACAGGTGAATAGCATTATGAATAACATTGATTATCTTGTTATGATGGCTTCTGTCAAGGGATTGAGTTCTGATCAGGACTCAGAAATTGGTGTGTTGGAAGCAATCTGAGCGACCATAACAAGGGCCCAAAGCCCCTACAAAGGGAATGTGAGAATCAGAACTAGACCATGGAGTAATGGAAGATGGTGGCCTGGTTTGATGAATACATGTTGCTTTCAGGAAGGGTTTGAGGTGTTGTCTTGCCCTCCAAATATAAATCCAACTGAGAATCTGTGCTGGAAAAACATGTCCAATCCAAGGAGGCATCACCTCACAACTTCTAGGCTCTGCTGCCAACGTCTTGGTTCCTTCAGAGGTCTTCATCAGTCGTTGCCTCGATGGGTAATTGCTGATTTGGTGGTATGAGTCAGAACTACACAATATTAGGAAGGTGGTTTTAATGTTATGATGACTGGTCTATGATTATTATATTATTTTTAACCCAAACCATGCAGGATGTTTAGTACACATGCTGTCATAGCCTACTTCACACAATTTAAGCGAAATCATAGCACGTTTAACAATAAGAGTCAGAGATGACCAGTGCGTGAAGGGAGTGTAAAATAAATCTGTTCCTTAACTGTAAAAATGCTCTCCTACACAGTTTGTTAGTGAGCCTGCAAGAGGATATTGTGGGGGTTTTAATGGGAACCAGATAAAAAAATTCCTGCCTGTCTAAGGATATTGTGGGCAGTTGGAGGAAGGAAATGGGTGCATAAGCGAATATAAACAATTCTCAACCAATCATATCAAGTACACTCAATTGCACTGACACAACAGTTGATTCAGTTTTTCCCATAACTACAGTAACCACAGTGGCAGATTCTTGCAAAGTATGTATGAGGCAAAGTATGAAGCACATGAACATGTATTAAAGGCAGTTATCTGTCAGTAATGCACTATTTCATGCCTCCGATTAACAAACCTTAACATCCCTGTGCTGAGCTCATTTCTCATGTGTGTGTCTGTGTGTGTGAGTGAGTAAATGTGGGGGTCCTGATAAGAGTGTAAAATACTTAAGGCAACTTCAGAGAGCGAGGGAGAGAAAGAAGGAGACATCGAGTGGGAGAGCCGATACTGTGTTTATGGTGACAGGGGGGTTAATGGATGCTCAGAATCCGAAGGGCTTGGGCCCAAGTCTTTCCACCTCCAGCAAGTTTCACAAGGACAGCCAGGAAGGTGGGCCTTCATGTGGCTCTGCTGGGCTCCCTCTCTCAATCACTGTTTAGCCCCGCCTTAGCCACCAGGAGCACAGGCATTAGCCCCGCCCCCATCAGCCAGGGTTCAGCAGTTCCCAGGGCTTCCAGCAGCCATCCATCAACCACCATCATATACCCCTGCCAGTCTGTGCTTGGCCAGGCTCCAGCAGCTCTTCCCTACCACCCACCCGTAAATGCCCATTAAGACATAATAAATGTTTCAAACGGCAGACATCAGGGGTAGTACTTCAACAGATGGACCCAGAGCGAAAAGTCTGGATGGACTGAAGGTGAATTAATTAGTCCCCATCAGGATATTCTTCTTTTGAAATGTGAAATTGTGCAAATGAACATTTGTGTGTGCATATATATATATATATATATATATATGCCAGCCAAAGTGGTACGTGAACTCTCAAAAAGAAAAAAAAATTCTGAAGGTGTTGGGGGGGGGGGGGGGGGGGGGGGGGGGGGGGGGGGGGGGGGGGGGGGGGGGGGGGGGGGGGGGGGGGGGG
>JAOYMR010000026.1:5536701-5564171 GCA_025802075.1 Tenebrosternarchus preto
AGAGAGAAGCAGATGTACTTGTGTGTGAGTGTGAGTGTGTATCTGGAGAGAGAGAGAGAGAAGCAGATGTACTTGTGTGTGAGTGTGAGTGTGTATCTGGAGAGAGAGAGAGAGAAGCAGATGTACTTGTGAGTGTGTATCTGGAGAGAGAGAGAGAGAAGCAGATGGTGGGTTCTGCCTGTATGTCCCCAAACTCTCACCAGAGCCTGGACCACAAGGTTTTGTCCAGGATAAAGACAGTTAGGCTGATGACTGGGACCTGAACTTGAAACATGTGCCAGGGGATTTGCGTGTGTATGGGGGGGGTGGGGATTGGTTAAGGGGCCTCATAAATTCTCTCTGCCTCTCCAGCCACATGTGACTCAAAATTTAAGTAATTAATTTTCTTACTGAGGTCAGGCAAGTGATTTTGGCAGGCAAGAGCAGTTTGGACTGGTCCTTCAGAGTACCAAATGGTCCAATTCAATCCAGTCCAAAGGAAGCAGTACAGTCTTCCCACAGCTCCCACCAATCTCTAGGAAGGGTAGAGTGCTCACCAAAATGACTGCCACACTTCATGATATAGGCAAAAAATGCTGTGGAAACATTTTTGATGTTATGCTGCAAACTGCAATAATAATCCATGTTTTAAGAGTGGTTAAATAAGAATGAAAGAATCTTTAAAAACTATTGTTTGCTCTCTTGCATTTAGTATATTGTGTATCCTTCCTATGTCAAGATAATAGCATTGATTTGTCTCTTATAATGCAGAAGGTGGAAGATCACATATAATCCACAGTCATATTCTCATATTCATTCCACTGGTTTTATGTCAGGGGACTGAGAAGCTCGATTCTGTGGTCAGAGAACTTTTTTGTGTGTGGATTTGGATGTTTTGAACCTCTTCACAACACAACATTACACTATGTAAAATCATACAACTTCAACAAGTATTTAACAAGTTAGATAAGAACAATATCTTTTTTAACACACTCAGGAATGGCAAAGCAAGAGCTGTGCATGTGTGTGTGTGACCCATGTTATCAGTATAGAGCATTTTAGGCCTCAGAGGTAGCGGAATTTTCTGGAATTTTTTCAAACCCTTGCTGTGATTGGTCAGTGTAGGTAAATGTGGTCGTGTCATTGGTTCATGTGTTGCTTACGCTCATCACTATTGGAGTAGCGGATGTTTCATCATATACTTGTGAAAAGAAGTGAGAAATGAAGGAACTGGTATAATCAGGCAGCATTATATAATATAATATTACATCATATCTTATTCGGCTGTTTTTTCTCTCTATCTGTAGAACGGTGAGCTTAAAACGTAGATGCCTCCCCAACCCCCATTCAACCATTTATCCATAGTAGTCAAATTGTGTGTGTGCTGTCTCTTTCCTTCTCTCTCTCTCTCTCTCTCTCTCTCTCTCTCTCTTTCCTTCTCTCTCTCTCTCTCTCTCTCTCTCTCTCTCTCATTCTTGCAGTCACTTTATGTCTTGTCTTTCTGTCTCCCATGTGGTATGTTTGTGTGTTTATGTGTTGGTGAATATGTATAGCTACTCAAGTCACTTTACCACATAAAATAGTTTCAAATTTCCAATCCATTCCATAATTAAACACGTTGATTCCCATCAGTAATAACTGCACATATTAAAACAACTATTTTTATTTATCCATAGTTTATTTATTTGGTGGAACACTGAAGACTGTGACTCACATTTTTGAAGAAAAAAAAAAAAAAACCATTTATCAGGAGTACCGAAGATGTGTATACCTTCAGATAGGCACTGGCTAGGGTCAGTGTGGACCATAAATCTGAATCTCTGCTATTGAAACATTATTGCCTTGTAAGACTGGGTTTAAGCTCACTAAATAGCTGCAGAGGAAAAGTGTC
Source organism: Tenebrosternarchus preto (assembly GCA_025802075.1). NCBI lineage: Eukaryota > Metazoa > Chordata > Actinopteri > Gymnotiformes > Apteronotidae > Tenebrosternarchus > Tenebrosternarchus preto. Next base: position 5,538,572 of record JAOYMR010000026.1, read on the forward strand.
TCAATCTAGAAGAGGTTGGGGCATGCTGTAAGTGTTTGTGTACTAGAAGAGAAGTTGGGGCACGTTTAAGCGGTTGTGAATGAGAAGAGAGGTCAGGGCATGTAGAAAAAGTATGAAGTCTATCCTGTAACCACCAATTCATACACAAAAATATGTGCACTTTTTTCACATTCTCTTACAAAGGGTTAATTACCTGATCCTCGTTAACACCCCTCATACACACTAGCACACTTAAGCATGCTAAAGTTATTATCATTCCTGAACTGTTCAAAGTGCTTGTGTTCAGAATCTTTGAATCAGGTCTCCTGCTGTCGTGATAAGAAATAAACAAGAACTGCCTATTGTGTGTAGAACAGAAGTAGTGATAGGCTGTGTTTAATATGCAATCTATTAAAGAACAAGGAAGGGTACAGTAGCCATCTATCTTATTCTATGCACTTATGGACACCTTTGTGCTTGAACATGGTGTTCTGTGATGAGCCAAATCAGAGGGGCCGATCCTCCCAGTACTTCCTGCCTTTCCAAGTATCATTGGCATTGCAACATGAGTCTCCCATAAGAACAGTGGAGTCCATCAAACAACATGCAGAGCAGGGAAGCAACCCGGAGAAAAGTGAAACGAGGAGCTATGGAAAGGCCCCAGGTTCTCATCTTCAGCTCCCATCCTGTCCACACAGCACCGGATCCCCATAACTGACTCTGCCACAGGTGGTGGGTCCATGGGAGAGTGGGCCCATGGAGCTCATTCGGGCTGAGCTCGGCTGGGCCCCATGGGTGGAGACCCGGACACCAGGTGGTCACCGTGGAGCCCGTCCCCCACGCCTGGCTCCAGGGTGAGGCCCCAGTATCCCTAATCCAGGCAAGGGAAGCTGGGTCCCCATTAGTGGCTGCCATAGGGGTTTTTGTGGATTACCCTTTGTATGGCCCATCACCTAGGAAATGTTTTTGTTTTGTCCCTGACAACTTAGCTTGCAGGCAACTTGCAGGCACGCAAACCTCTCCACCGTGATAAGGTAGCATTCCAAGGAAGGGAACTTAATGAATTATTCATATAAAATGGTACCTGTGTACTATGGAGCATCAATTCTATATGTTTACATAGAACATCAATTCTATATTAAAGATGACAATAACAGGTTTCATTTACAGAATAAGAGAATATAACCTCATGTTAAGATCAATTTCATTCAGCATAAGCTCCACACACAGAGCTGGTAAGATCAGCTGCATTTTTACGACACACACACACACTGACCCCAGTGCTAATGGCCCTGTCTCAGATTCACTCATTAGGAAGGTCCAACAGATGGTACCCCCTTTCTAGATGGAGCAATGGCCAGTAGGTGGAGGAGGGGCTCCTCTGTGATTCTGTGGCTCAGCCACATTAGGACGACCATGTTTTTCCAGGTTATTCCTGCCAAATGCAGCCCTCAGGATGCATACAGCACCTTCAGATAGGCACTGGCTAGGGTCAGTGTGGACCATAAATCTGAATCTCTGCTATTGAAACATTATTGCCATTTCACACCATTTCCTGTCACACTTTCAAAATGGCTCCTCTTGTTGCAGAGTCATTTGGAGCACAAGGGCTTTTTATTGAAGTGTTTTATAGTTTGCCCTCAGGGCAAATGTTTTATAATAATCACAATTACTATGTTCTTTATGAATATTGTTTTATTAATTTTTGAAAATTGTTTTAAATAGAAACAGACAAATATATATTGAAAGTACGCTGTGTGGGATTGACTGCTGCTTCTCACCGGTGTGTGTGTGGGTGTGTGTGTTGATTGGATGTAAAAGCACAACAGACTTGTGTTGATCACAGGGCTCATAAAGCATTTAACCATTATCATGGTCTGTTATGAAAGGTCTTCAGTTATATTTACATATTTCTTAACTGTTTAAATTGTAAACAGTGTCTTCCTTTTAAAATGCAATGCATTGTGTTCTAATGATTCTCAGGCCTTGTTTTGGCACAGTGATATGTTACTGTGGCACCCAGGTGGGTCCCATGGCTGTTCAGGGAGAATATTAAATCTGCACTCTCTGTGCTGCGCTCAGTAAAGCATGCCACCGGGGTATAGATGATGTCTCTGCTCACTCATGGGCTGGGCTAGAAGGAGGGGGAGTGATGGTCTAATACAGGGGCAGGGCTAGAAGGAGGGGGAGTGGCGTTCTATTATAGGGGCAGGGCTAGAGGGAGGGGGAGTGGCGTTCTATTATAGGGGCAGGGCTAGAGGGAGGGGGAGTGGTAGTCTAATACATGACCTGAGCAAGAGGGATAAGGAAGCCCTTCCAATTCTTGCTGAATAGGACTATGTTACCATCATTCCACACCTCTGAGACCATGACATCATAACCAAGATGAAGGGATATTATGAGGAAAACAAAGGGATGAAAGGGAAGAGATGGAAAATGAAGAAGAATGGTGATAAAATGAAAGAAAGTGACAAGTAGCTTGCTAAAACCTCAAATGGTACCAATACAAACTTCCAGAACAAATGGTGCCAGAACAAATCCTGCCTGAATACCATGAAATGGAATCCTAATGATGCAGTTAATCTTATCTGTGATGGTTTGGATAGCTTTGTGCTATCCAAAATCACTTATCTCTTATGTCATCAGAGTCTGTTGAGCTCATGACATTAGTAGATAATAAAATATCTTTGTAAATGATGACCTCCAAAAAGGGGGTTTCTGTTTATATTTATATTTAGCAATGTGAATTCCAGCACCTCTCACTCCACTAAGCAGAGTACAGGATTAGTAAGGCATGAGTTCATAGATGAAAGTCTAGAGTGTGATAATCGGACTTCTGTGATGCTGATCTACTGTGCATCTTATCTCAGTATTGGGACAGTCATCCTGATGCTCCTCCCTTCAGATCACTTTCGCATTATGAAGCTTTATATCTACTATACACTGGACCTCTTAACAATTTCTAATGTGAATCATAATCACAGTGTGCTAGGGTTGCATTCTCAGCTCACCCCAGTCGAGTCAAAATGTAATTTATATTGCGCATTTAACAACAACCATTGTCTCAAAGAAGTTTTAATGAGTCCAAGTTGATGAGTCCAAGCCCCCAGTGAGCAAAGCCAAGGGTGACAGGGGCAAGGAAAAACTCATTACAGCAAGATGAAGAAACCTTGAGAGGAACCAAGACTGGGGGTGGGCACGCTCTTCTGGCTGACCATCAGGCACCACAATAACATTTAATACAAACAGTAATGTCTATCCATTAGCAGCAGTGAGTGATGTTCACTTGGTGAGACTCAAGCAGAAGAAGGGAATCAGGGTGGATCAGGAAGATCAGCAGATCATGAGTTGGGATTCTATATCTATGGTATTTCCTGGAGCCTCAAATGTCGCATGAGTAACTCGACCGAGTGGGAGGTGAAGAAAGATGGGGACAGGATCCAAACATCCCAGTTTACCAATACACTTCCATGCCCGTGAACCCACTGGCTCTGCACCTTCTATTATTAACGAAATTATTAGTAACAAAAACTATTAACAAAATGCCTGAGTAAACAAGTAAGTTTTTAACCTAGAATTAAAGACTGAGACTATGTCTGATTCCCGAACACTAGCTGGAAGATTATTCCATAACTGTAGGGCTTTGTAAGAGAAAGATCTGCCACCAGCCGTATTCTTCGTAATCCAAGGTACCCACAAATAACCAGCACCTTTTGATCGAAGTAGGTGAGGCAGTTCATAAGAAACAGAAGCTCACTCAGGTACTGTGTAGCAAGACCATTTACTGCTTTATAGGTATATAGTAGTATTTTATAATCAATACGAATATATGTTCATCTTCTAGATCTTTTAAGGACTCTAGCTGCTGCATTCTGGACTAATTGAAACTCGCTTAAGCTCCTACTGGAACAGACAGCAAGGCATTGCAATAATCCAATCTAGAGGTAATAAAAGCATGAACTAGTATTTCTGCATCATGTAGCAACATTATATTTCTTAATTTAGCAATGTTCCTGAGGTGAAAGAAGGCTTTCCTAGTGATATTATCTAAATGGGCTTCAAGTGAAAGACTGCAGTCAATAATCACACCAAGGTCTTTTTACTGCTGTACTTGACGTAACTGCAAGATCATCCAGAGTTACTTTGTAATAAGAAAGATTCCATCTGTCTACCTGTGGTCCAAGTACATGTACATGTCTTACCAGAATTTAGTGAAAGGAAATTTCTAAGCATACACTGCCTAATAAACTCTACACATTCCTCTGCTTTACTAAGCTGGTGTTTCTCACCTAGCTTTGCCGAAATGTAGACCTGAATATGATCAGCATAACAGTGGAAGCTGACACCATGCTTACAAATAATTTCACCAAGAGGCAGCATATACAAAGTAAAAAGCAGTGGCCCTCAAACAGAACCTTGAGGAACACCAAACTTCACCTTCAGAGGCCAGACGTTCATCATTTACAACTTTAACCAAGGCCATCTCTGTACTATGATGAGGCCTAAATTCTGACTGTTAAGTTTCATGAATGTTATTTCTGTGTAGGTAAGAATAAAGCTGGAGAATACAACTCTTTCTAGGATCTTGGAGATAAAGGAGAGGTATGGTATCGGCCTATAGTTGGACGTCTGACAGGTAAGGTTGTTCAATCATGGGTTTGATCATTTAAATGATTTAGGAATAAATCAAGTGCTAAGAGAAAAATTTATAATTTTTTGAAGAGTTTCAATACCTGGTAGTATCTGTTAAGGTAAGGGGTAAGGGATGATTTGGTCTGATTTAAAGGAGTAAAACCTTCTAATCACTCCACTGATGGCTAAACTGGCATCAACATGATTGGTTATAACATCATCAGGCTTTTATATAATAGTATGGATTTAATAGTATGGATGTTGAAGAAATTCATGAAGTCACTACTACTACATGTTGATGGTGTGCATGCTTCTGTGGTAGTCCTACTCCTTGTTAGTTTCACTACAATATTAAATAAAAATCTAAGATTATTTTTATTATCTTTTATTAGTATGGAGAGATCAATTGCTCTAGCAGCACTAAGTGCTTTTCTATACCTCAGGAGACTCTCCTTCCAGGCTAACTGGAATACAACCAATTTAGTTTCAAATTTTTGAGTGGTCTGTTTTAAGGTGCGTGTATGATCGTTATATCAAGGTGCTCATTTTTTTTCTCTTTAATTATTTAACATAGTAGAGTTCTGTTATCTAAGGAATAGTGGAATTATGTTTCTAAGCAATCAGCTGCCAGATCAAGTTGTGTGGGGTCGGACGGTGAACCAATCAAGGCTGAGAGCTCTGACAGATTACTGATAAAATTACTGACAGTAGCTGTTGTGAATGAATGTTTTATGTGGTAGTGTGGCAGAATGCACATATTTTGGCTAGTACATATTTTAAATGAGATGAGGAAATGATCTGAGACAGCTTCAGAGTGTGGACATATAACTATCTTTTCTATATTTAACCCATATGTCAGAGTGAGTGTATGGCCACCGTAATCGGTTGGTCCTATTACAACCAAGTTTGAGATGAAATATGCAAATTGACAAAGAAATTCAGAGTATGGACCTGGAGGTCTGTAAAGAATAAATAGAGAGATTAACTGAATAAATTTATGATGAGGTTTTTGTGTGACACTCAAATCATCATTATAAATTACTGCGACACCTCCTCTACCAGTTAGATGAGGTTGATGAAGGTAACTGTATCCAGGTGGAGCTTCATTTAATGCTATATGCTCATTTGGTTTAGTCCAAGTTTCTGTTAAACACAGTACATTAAACTCTTGATAGTTTCATTGACAATAAGTGCTTTAGGGACAAGAGATCTAACAGAGATCTGAAGGGCCCCAGTGGTCCTTCAGTTGTTGTGTGCCATCAATTTATTGAGAGTGCTGAGGCTCAGTGTGGTAAAATGGAGTCCACTGCAGTTGTCTGGTATCAAGATAGAATTCACTGAACAGAACAGAAGCATCAAAGGGAGTGCCAACACTGAAGGGAAAGGTCATGTTTAGACATACACACACACACACACACCCATATGCCTGAACTCACACACTTTTATCAGCACCACAGTGGAAAAACGTCCAACCAAACTATTAAGCCATGCAAACGAATATAGCATGATTAAAAACTGTAACGACGATGACAAACAGGCTGCTTGACTAAGATTACAATCAGCAGCTCTAAAACCTGACTAAAAGTCCAGCGATTCATTGTTACAATACTTAAAGCCGTGTAAGGTCTACAGGTATCCACCTGTTCATAACAGATTCTTGTTTGTTCAGATAAATACCAGTGCAGTAATGTTTTAGATTCTGCCAAATCCAGACTCTGTCTGTTGGGATAAGTCTAGGGGTGATGTCACAGGTCTGCCACTGTGTGTGTGCGTGTAAGGAGGGGTCCATTCGCATCTCTGTAATCTAAATCAAGACAAAGGATGAAATCACCACCAAGCATTCTCCAAAGGAGAGGGGAGTGAAGGAGGAAAAAGATAATGAAACAAAATGTTAGTGAAAGTTAGCAGGAGCTAAATAAACAGAAACCGCAAATATATGAAATAGTACCAAAAATTACAATGAATGCAGCTTTGTTTCTTAGAATTACCAATATCTTGTTTACATTTGTGTCCCCCCTGTCTCCCTCTGCAGTGGTATGACCCATGTGTTTCAGTAAGATGGAACACAAATGAAACGCTGCTTTGGGTTGTTTGAAATTGTTATTGAGTTTATCAGTCACTTAAGGAGTTGATTAAGTGCACAGACCTACAATAAATGAGAAATAAAATGCATCAGGCTATCCAAAATGCTTCATTGTTCCATCTTTATACTACGTCTTTATATCTATATGTGCCATTGTCGGTTGTTTATGAAACACAAACAAGGATGCCTCTTTGTTTATCGAAGATTTATTTGGTCATTTCTCTCTGTCTGTTGCTCCATTTCTGTCTCCTGCCAACATCCCTCTCTCCTCCACCATTGTTTCTTCTTTCTCCCAGTGCTGGGTGGCACGTTGAACAGCATGTGAATGTTTTTATGTTGGTGTACGTTCAGTGGAACAATACACACACACACCCAGTGCTATACAGTGCTACACACTAGTGCCAATCTTACCTTATGGGACTTTTTTGGATCAGTGCTGCTGTGGGGATCTTTCTGTGTGTGTGTGAGAGTGAGTACAGACATTTTCAGCATCATTTCCATACTTCCAGATTTGTCTAGAATCTCAGTCTCCTGTACTACAGTATTTAACACATTAAATAAATTGAATCAGACTGAAGCAGTGATGAGGATGCTTCCAGGTGAGTCAAGAGGCCCTCCAGGTGGAGGGGATTAGAGGAAGCTGATAATCTCCACCAAGACTCCCATACTGCGTGCGACTGCCTACACCTCGTCAACCTTTCCCTCTCTATCACACTCCGCAGGTACATTGCATTTCCCACAAGCTGTCAGGTTGTTTTTTAAATAATGGGTTAACTTAATCCTGAACAAACAAAAAAAAAAACAAGACAGAGGTTGATTCTACTCACCATAACGACAAATGACAGTACCTGAAGGCATGTATAAATCAGTAGGTGGCAACTTATCTTGATAAATATTATCCAGTTTGTAGAGAAGAATAATATGCTAAATTTACTACAACTACTACAGTTGTAGCAAAGTACTGGGGCTATACAGTGCAGAATTGAGAGATTATGTATTTAATATTTACTTGTGTGTGTGTGTGTGTGTGTGTGTGTGTAATATATAATCAAATTATAGTTTAAAATGTGAACTCATCTGCCCTTGTCCTGCCTAGCTGTCACATGGTCTGTGCACACGGCAATGTGAAAATTATCAGGCCATTTTTCACAGCACTTCTTTCACAGCCCAAAAGAAGAAATATGTCTTCAAATATTATAGTTATTTTACAATCGTGGTTTTATAGACTGTAAAAAATCAGAATGATGATTTGGAAAAAGGTTTATTTGGAGACCCAACAATATACCTCATTACAAATCACACATTTTTACGTTCATACTTGATGCCTAATACGCGGGCCATAAAAATATATGGTAGTTCTCATTCAGTAATGACAAAAATGTAATAATTTTTCATTGTTTTACATAAAAGAATGACCTCTTCCACTATGCTGTCTTCAAAGTTCCTGTGATTGTTAAATGGTTTGTGCGAGTGGCGGTGGTCTTGCCCAAGCCTGTAGCGCGTGTGCACCTCGCGCATGTCTGTGTGAGGATGGGACTCCATCTGGTGATCTAAAATGGGAAGTTCATTGTTACATCACAATCACGCCCATGACTCTGGAATACGAAAAACAAAAATCTTTCCAAGCACAAATATTATTGTCTATGTAAAATGATCAAGTCACTGATACACACTAGTGCCAGTATTACCGTATGGGCCTTTTTTTGATCGGTGCTGCTGTGGTTATAGGTGTGATTCTCGAAATTAATTAAATACGAGTTATATTAGTGCTGTTTGTTATTTGCAAAGGCTGTAACCATTGTGGTTGTTACTTCCAGTTCATCTACAGAATTAAACAACAAAGGCTGTAAAATACATAATCAGCATTTTGAAATATTGACATTCAGATGCTGGTTGTTTAATCAAGAGCTATCCATTACGTTATTTTTCTTAAATGCGACACTAAATTGCTGTTACGTAAGAAAAATTACATTTAATTTAATGCATCCATACAACTGCGCAACAGAGTAAGCATATTTAGTCTGTAACTACGTTTTAAAGGGAAACTTATAGCCTATGTATTTATTTGATTGTTTATTGAATGTAATTTTCCTTTTTATATAAACAGTTTGGCACAGTATTTAAGTCCGAACTGAGCAAGTTTGCAGAGAACACCAAGTATCTCCAGAATCATTATAAAATTTGTTTCTTTAATATGGCTTCAGCCTACTCCAGTAAATCAAAAGCTGAATCATATATACATACATACATACATACTGCAACACAACCAGAACACAGCAAACCAATCCTTTTCTACACTGTATAGGAAAAGCATTTGATGCAGTATTAAAAAGGGTGTTTCTCGTTCAGAGAAGAATTACAACAAAGAATTAACTAAAAAATTAGAGAAACCTGACTTAGTTATTCTTTCATGAATACGTAGACACGTAGGCCAAGCTATGAGAACAGAAGCATTTCATCTGTTAATGTGCAAATAAATTAACACGTGTGTGTGTGAGACTGAGCTCCGCACTGTAGTCCGAAGTGTTCGCGGGTGCGTGTTGCGTTGCCTTCAGTTCGTGTAGACACGCGCTAACCATCGCGAGCGGGCCAAGCTCTGACAAGCTGCTGAAAGACAGAAGGCGAGAGTGCGAGTGGGGAGGCTGTGGACGCGCGACACTGCTGCCAGCGCTAGCGTGATCTCGGCACGCCACACCATTTGTCTTAGCATATGCTGACCAAATACTCAAGTGGAGCTAACGGGGTATAATCATATAGAATATATACTCGCCGCCCACTTAATTAAGAACACCTACACTCGTCAATGCACCTTGATTATAGTTGCATTTCACTGCAGACAGTAGCTCAGTTGTTGCCGTGCGCATCTTGACCCTCTGTCCCATCCATCACTGGTCAGTTTCTCCCTAAAGGACCACTCCCGACCGGCTACGATCAGGGTGGCTGTTTGGCAGTGTTGCGGATATTTTGCACGTCAAGAGCACCGCTAGGTTTAGAGTGGTGTACCATACGAAAGAAACACACACACACACACACACACACAGCCAGCTGTGATCCCGAGGTCCGAGACTGACCAGTAAAGAAAGAGGCCCTCAAAGTGTGTGAAAGATGATGGACGACTGTAGCGTGAAGACAGAGCAACAGTCACGACACAAAGTGACACTGTTTTAATTAAAATCCGTTTTGACATCCATAGTGCATAGGAGTTGCCATTATGTGGTATTTGATAGTCCATAACGTGTTTGGCCAAAAGACAGTTTTGATGCTGTTCTGTTGGCTAGAGGCAACCTTTTTGTTGTTAAACTTGAAGCTGAATAAGTTACCTGCATAACTAGTATACGTGTTTTGGAGTAGCATTTTTAAATAGCTGGCAGTGTACTTCCATCAGGAATGTAATGACAAAGCTATTATTTGTTCTTTCATGTAAACAAACAAGACAAATAACACACTTTCAAACAACAATACAATTACTGGTCAAATTACATCCATAGGAGTTTATAATCACTGTAATAATGCCTTTTGAAGAGGTAACCTGCCTCTCTCACAAATCACTCCAGGCTACTCATACATACATCTCTGTCCTTGAAACAGTTTACTGACTGACAAATGTCGAAGAGAAAATTAGATATTTCTGCTAGTGTCTTACAGAAGAGAAATTGTTCACATACCAAAGGAAAACAGTGACATTGGCAAGGAGCAGAAACAGTTCTCATCCATTCTCTATCACTCTAGTAACAGCATGTTGAATAGCATTTTGTCAGTCATTAAGTCAGTCATTCTTCATTCTGTTTTTGTCCCATGAATCTTTTCCAATCTGACCATAAAGTCCCATTTGTTTCAGCGGCTCTGCTTCTTGGCATGCTGAAGTCCAGCCTCTGTGTGTGTGTGTGTGTGTGTGTGTGTGTGTAAGGCCATTCTGTCTACAGAGACTTGCTAACACCAAAGATCAACCTCAGTAGCACAGCTCCTGACTAGCTGGATTGCTCCATCTTCCTCTTCCTCACTCTATGCCCACCTCTCCAGACCACTGCCTCCTCCTCCTGCACCTCAAGGCCTCCCATGGTGAGGAGGTGGTTAGGATCCACTCTTTCCCTCTGGGCTCTCTGCAGGCAGGGCCTCTTCTGACGTAGGCGATTGAGCTCCACCCGGCCCATCTGTGGAGACAGAGAGAGATTAAACTTGCATTAGTTTTTATCCTGATCACAAATTTAACTCTTATACTCCTATTATAAATCACCACCACCACCACTACTAGTTCATATTTTCATCTGGTTTATTTATTTATTGGTATTTTTTCCGAGTTGTATTTCCATATTTTCATGGTGGTATTTTGGCAACTTTGTTCCATATATAGGTAGTCAAAAAAGCACAAATACAGCTCAAGCAGGAAGTCACCAACAATGACTGATTTATTCTAGCAACAAACTTGCCGTCATATATTCTGATGCACACAGTATCTCTTTAAAAGCAGTGAAGTAATGGCTGTAGAATATATAGCAGTAAATATTTTGCCCAGATAAAACAAAACGAGTGGAAACTTTTTTTTTTTCCTTCTCCCCCTAATGTGCTACACAGATGAACAGGTCTGGATCTGACCAGTCAGAGAGAGTTCAGCCAGTTTGAGGGGAAGGTCAGAGGGATTGACCCCAGCTGGAGAGCCTAGGATGTCGGGCAGAGCGTTCCTGCGTCCAGACCTGCCCGATGAGGCAAAGTCCAACACGGGCTCCACTTCCGTCATCCTACTGCTGCCCTGAGAGAGAGATGACAGACAGGCAGGCAGGCAGACAGACAGACAGACACACACACAGACAGGCAGGCAGACAGACACGCAGACAGGGGAGAGAAAAGACCTCTTTAGAGATGGTCTGCAATTATGTGATTAAATTATACAAGGAACAAATATCCTGTCACTGCATCATGTACAGGACAAATCGATTAGTAGAGAAATAGAGGGTCATCTCTATAAATGGAGAGAAGCCTGAAACAGACCGTTTGTAAAGGGATTATTAAAATTTTTTTATTGCCCACCAGAGGGAGCAAGACATAATTACAACCATAGCACTTATAAGTGTTCTTTATTCTCATTCCATTGTTACTGTCATGGATCTGAAAGAAAACACTGGTGACCTGATGTAACCTCTTTCTCCAACAAACACATGCTTTTTGTTTATGGTCTGAATTCTGCAATCTGGCCCTCCCTTCAGTGTAACATAATGTAACATTACTAAAAACACACATACCAGGCTACTTCTTTAAATAGAATGTGGCAAAAGAGCTCTTGTAGAGGAAGAGTGTGTCTGTTGTCATGGAGACAATGGATGCTGAGCAGCAAGGTATCAGTTGGAATGACAGGATAAAACTCTCTGCACCATAACTTAACCACACACTAATTCTAAATGGCAAATGTGTACCATATATAAGAATATGCATGTAACATGCAAATGTATCTGCATTACATTATTATCTGCATAATTTTATGGTTGTCAAGTTTAAATTAACAGTTTAAATGGAGTATTAACTATTTGAAAAAGAACAAATGAATGCACATGCATGCCCACACACTCACACACCAATATACACACGCACGCACACACATGTTTCTATGGCAACAGTTAAAAGAAATTTGCAGCAAGCTATGCCCAAATCCTTGTGCTTCATCAGTCCACTTGAGTAGCAGGTCCTTTGTTCTAGAATGTAGCATTAAAGATAAAGAAGACAGATGAAGAAAGATAGATGAAGAGAGAAAGCGCGAGACGGAGAGAGAGAGCAAGAGATAGAGAACGACAGATAGAGAGAGAGAGCGACAGATAGAGAGAGCGACAGATAGAGAGAGAGAGAAAGAGAGAGCGAGAGCGAGAGCAATAGAGAGAGCGAGAGCAATAGAGAGAGAGAGAAAGGGAGAGAGAGAGAGAGAGAGAGAAAGGGAGAGAGAGCGAGAGAGATCGAGAGCTCGAGAGCGAGAGCGAGAGATAGAGCGAGAGCGATATAGAGAGAGCGAGAGCGATATAGAGAGAGCGAGAGCGATATAGAGAGAGCGAGAGAGAAAGGGAGAGAGAGCGAGAGATAGAGAGCGAGAGCGAGAGAGAGCGAGAGCGATAGAGAGAGAGCGAGAGCGATAGAGAGAGAGCGAGAGCAATAGAGAGAGAGCGAGAGCAATAGAGAGAGAGCGAGAGCGAGAGCAATAGAGAGCGAGAGCGAGAAAGCCTAATGTGAAAAGGGATCCATCCGATAGCCAGCACTAACCTGCCCCCTCCCTCCCCTTCCACAAGAAAGTTAAATTACTCAATATCTGATGGACATTCCAGATTTAGTGTGGGAGTTTGCATGTATTCATGTAGATACACATCTCCACTACTCTTTTCTTTTGTCCCTTTTCCTACTTACAGACACCTGGTTCAGACAGGCTATTATGAACCCAGCACTGTCCCGCCAGAGCGCACGGCTCTTGTCTAGCGGCCGTGGACCGAGCAGTTAGCGTGCGCTCAACAGAGGGTCGGATGGCCGGTGGGGAGTATTTTCACGCCAGCGCCCTCGAGGTGTTCCGGGAGGTGAGGTTCAGATCGCCGTGGCGATACTCCGCTTTGTCTCGTTCAAGAAGACATGCTGCAATTAGCACGCAGCACGTCCGCAGCTGCCGTGGCAATTATTAGCCCAGCAGCACGCAGATAACGGATCGGGGCCAAGGAGACCGAGCCCACCTGTCAGCTCGACGTACCACAGCACACTGGGGGAATTGGCCTATAGACTGTGAGAAGATATGGCTGGAATGCATGGTTTTGGTAATGTTTTTTTTTTTTTTGGGGGGGGTGGGGGGTGGTTGATCTTAAAGTTGTTCTGATTACAGCATGCCTCCGCTGGTCACAGCCGTTCACAAACACTGCACAGATACAGGACTGTAAATAGATAAAACATGTCAGAACCATTCAGAACCCTGGAGAGAGTTCACAGGGTGTGGACGAAGGATTCTGCGAGGGTTCACAAGCACCATGGAGAATGAATATACCATTAGAGAGAGAATAAACATCATAAAAAGTAAAGCCATAAAAGTAAGGAAACTCAACTGAACTTAACTGTACTGGTACTCTCTACTAACAGAGTAGTACTCTGTAGTGGTAAAGGAGACTCTGCAGAATCTCAAAAGATGTGACGTTCTTCAGCTTCCTGAGAATGATCGAGAAGCTGCAATGCACCTGTCTAGAGCCTAGTGTTCAGGTAATATTAACTGAAAATAAAGAGACACTTCTCAGTCTTGCTCTAGAACAGGAATTCAACCAATCGCTCTCTTCAGGACTGAAGCACTCCACTCCAACACAGAGAGAACCACATTCCACCATGGCCGCAATCGAGCCAAGGATGATGCGTAAATGAAAAAAAGAGGCAAAGGTGCTTCTTAGAGGTGCAGAGCTTAGAAATAAAGCTCATTCTAAATGCTGGGCTCCGTTACATTTTCAATTCTATATCCACCTTTCCAGAAACTACTACCGGTATATCAACTCTGTGGTGTTGTATGTTTCTTCAGTTCATTTGCCCCCTCCCCACCCCGGTCATTCTAGTATTGGCAGGAACGAAGTTTCACTTTTCCTGTGAAGTCTTAGAAAATCTACATTTCACTCTTTCACTTTATACTGAACAATACCAAAACAAGGTGCTATGAAATTGCTGTATCATGTTAAAAGGTTTATCCTTTTATGACATTTACCTCCGTAGTCTGGCACTGTTTATAACAAAACTATACATCCCTCACGTGAGAGTTTGAGGATTGATACTGTCCAAGTAGCTGTATGTTGTGGAATTAGATATGCAAACAGGATAGCTAGGCTAACTAATAAATGACCTATGGTTATCCTTGATTAATCGTTTGCAAACAGTTAATGGAGATTTAATGAAGATCACAATGAAATTTAAACAGAAATCTAACATAACACCCTAATGAGCTTACCAACAAGGACCTTTTCAGCTCATTTCAATCTCACGTCCAGTATTTTGAAGTGACCAGCACTGACAGTGTTTAATTGATTTTCAAAGTGCAACACGACAGTAAATCGATACGTTTTTCCTTGGCTGTGTGCGCGCGCGAGTCGAACGCGAAATCTTTCACTTAGCAGCTCCCACTGTTCACATGGTGGAGCAGGTAAATCATAATGCTACAATCACCAAGGCCATGAACCCAATTCCCAGGTAGTGTGCTGTCAAACTGATAAATATGTCATTCTCTCTGGACATTAGGGTCTGCCAAAAGGCAACATGATCTTTTGCAGTTAGCATCTACAATGTCCAATTAAATGTGCAAAAAGACACAGAACATATTGGAATGAACGATGATTTACCTGACACACTAATTCTTTCCTTTTCCAAAATCAAGATAACCTCTTAAATGCCTGAATTAGTTGCATTCTATTTATAGAGTGTTAGACTATGTGCATTTGTTAAACATCTCATCCTCTTATAACCCCCTCTCTCCCTTGCTTCCATGGTAACCAGTGCATTATGGTCTGGTAGGAGTGGTCAGCTATATTCTTACAGATTTCCTGGAACTTTATTAATACTTTCCAAAATAATGGTAATGTTTAAATGCAATAAAACACCCATATTATCTTCTTACAGGCCCCACACATATTTAAATGATATTTCAAGATAGGCAGGATGTATGTTCATTCTGTAATCTCACTTATACAGGTGCTATTCAGATAATAATGGGTTTTTAAAATATCGTATTTTAAAAGCCGAGTAAAACCTTTCCACACCAATTAGTGCCTTTAGCTATCTGATAGTAGACAGAGAGGGAGGGGCTTGAAGTCGGAGCTGTGGAACAAAGTGAAAAGGATTCTGAGAGTTTGCTTGTATCCTCCTCCTTGATTGTAACTCACCAAAGTCCCAGTGTTCCCAGTGAACAGACACACACCAAAGTCCCAGTGTTCCCAGTGAACAGACACACACCAAAGTCCCAGTGGACCCAGTGAACAGACACACAAGGACATGTGCGCGCGCACACACACACAGTAAAATATCTCACACCAGGGTAGTGATGAAAACCTAAGGATGTTGTCATTATAATCATGTTGCAATTATTTGGCATGTTGAATAGATGATAAATATCTGAGCTATCCCTGATCCAAAATACCTGAAAACATCCAGAGTGCAAAAACTATGTTCACTCTTAGAAAAAAGCTTCTTCTTCCAAACACTTTGACTTCATCTTGTCTCAGAGGTATTTTTCAGGTGTTTCACTAAACCTTCACAAACCCAGGAGTCTGAGGCTCTGGTAACACTTTGGTATACTGCCTGTAATTTTCAGTTGGCTGTAATTTGCAAAGCACCTGCTTAAATCATTTTTGTCACTACTAAATAATACCCAAGCAGAACAATGACACATGGTGTGTTCATATGCACAGCCATGCCCAGGTGGAAGCAAACTGCTATCCATGGATCAGAACTGAGAAAGCAATGGAGAGGGACTGAAAAGGTCACCAACTGGCCATTTGCAGGTCTTTCTGAATGTCACCCACTGAATTTGCATATTTACAGAAGCTGAGAGAGGGCCATCTGGCTTTGGGCACTGGCAGCCCTCCTGGCATAAACTGTGTGGGACAAAGAGCAGGGCAGCGGACCTCACCCGGCCCGTGATGGAAGCACAGGCTCAGAACTGTGGCAAATGCGTGTGCAGTCAACATACTGAGGACTGCTGGGAAATGCAGTCCTTAGTCATCGATGGCTATCATGTCCATCAGCATTTCGTAGCTTTTCTGAGAATCTGGGTTTAGTTAAGATTGCTCCCCAAAGCACAAGAAGCCCATCAAAAAGGAACAAGCGTTAAAATAAATAAATAAATAAAAATCTAACAAGCCCAGATCAGTACACAAGGCTGTATCTTCAACTCCTAACATGGGCTAAAGACTGGCACTGACCAAGAGCCATCACACAGATCAGCCAATAGCACAAAACTCATCAATTCTCTTTCGGACTCCTCACTCCTAAATATGGCTTTTTTCAAACATTTTTGAAGGCACAGGACAGAGAAACAAGAGGCTACAGTCACAGCCAATGTGTACAGTGTCCAACCAGTTTAGAGGGCATGGGGTAAACAGCTCTTCTCAGATAATATGTTAAAAGGGTAACTCATTGATCTGGGAATTAATGAATTAAAAAGCCTTTTTGTCTCTCCAGAGGAGGGAGGCACCCATCTTGTCTGAGTAACTAGCAGCACGAGAGAGAGAGAGAGAGTGTGACACTGATGACACATTTTATCATTATCTTACACACAGTATAGAGGACATTTGCCACACAGAACAATGACAGCAAATTATTCAATATTAAGAAGGGAACTGTACATGCAGAACCGAGGTATGTCTGTAAACCAAACACAGACAGGGTGTGTGTGTGTGGGGGGGAGGGGGGCAAGTCTTCAAAAAGCAAGTATATAAAACAAATACCATTGTGTGCACAAACAGATTATAAAAAAAGCACACCACTATGGAGTGGACTTTGTTTAAATATTAATAAAACCAAATAACCGAGCTCAGAACATTTGATTTATCGTGATGCACAGTGAAGGTAACATATCAGTCAGCTTTGGTTACAGGAATAAACCCCATGTCTAATCCACAGCCTGCCACATCATAAATGAATTCTGTCTGGCAAAACAAAAAATGTATGGTACAGCAATGCCAGAAACAGTACTTCACCCCAGCCTTTTCATCTCAAAACTACAATGAAACCTTTCAGTCTTTGTCAAGAGTGCAGACTTGCATTGGGAGTGGAGGGAAAGGAAATGTCAGTATTGTAAGGGATCCCCAAGGGCAGACAGTGACCTGAAATGACACACATCACAGTGGGGTGGAAACTCAATGAACAGTAGCATAAAACAACAACAAAAAAAAGAGATCTTTGATGCACCCTTGAGCAACCTCACCACCACAAACACAACTCGTAATGTGAGCAACATCTAGACGTGGTGAATTATGAAAAACCGATGACAAATGTCAACTTTTTCCCTTCATCTTCCATTCATCAACAGTATCTATGAACAACGCTGATAAATTCAGACAGACTCAGAAGAATGAGGAGCCCTTACATCCTCTAGACTCATTAAGCATTAAAATTCCTCTTCATTTGCATAAACATGATAGCTGTTTGGATGGCAGTAAAATGCCAGTTGAACTCAATCCTGAGAACAAATAAAGAAAGTGGCTTTGGACATTCAGAGAGTGAGAAAGAGGCAGGCCGAGAGAGAAGGACCCGTGTTTCCGAGGTAAATACAAAGGAGGCGTAAATAAAGGCCTTCTCAGCGAGCCTCACAAAGCCCAACACAGCGTGGGCTGCTTCAGATGACTTACCCAGAATGCTACTCTGTCCCAGAGCTGCTGGAAACATCTTATGCAACCACAGCAAGGCACTGGGATCAGAAGGGCAACCAAGCAATGTGTCCCTGTCCTCATACCGTCTTTCTTATGCACAGTATGATGGACATGTATCTGGAACACAAGGTGGGGGTGGGGACCAAACCAGATACAATAGAGCAAGACTAACCTGGATTTTTTTTTTTTAATCTGCCGTCATATCCAGTTCAGATAGGAGCTTCCCACAGGGAACTCTTCCTTTACACGATGACAGGAGTCCTTAAGATAATGGAAATGACAAGCTGGGTGCATCTGTGACACGGCAGCTATTTGTCAGGGCACACGTTTGCAAGGCCTCTCAAACCATGACAGCAGCAGATGTAATGGCCGGGGCTGAAGCAGCAGAACTAGAAAGGCAGAGGGGTCATTTCCTGTGCTTAAAAATAAGGTCTAAGGAACAACACACTACACAGAAAAACATGCTTCTATAGTGCACTGATGTTTCTGAAGGAAATTATTTAAAGACGAGGACAGTGATTAACCCACCAGTAATAAGGAAGTAATTCAGTACTATGGTAGCAAACAGTAGGCTGAAAATATTACACTCGTTGCCAGGGAATCTAAAACTTATCACTTCAAATAAAATTACCCTGAGGAAGTTTCGTTGGCTATATCTAGACCCCCTTTCTGTGAGAACGTTCAGACTATTTTTTGCATGCCCTCTCTTTACAAGGAAAGTTTCGCATGACGGTTTCCATACATTTCTTATGATTATCAAACCGCCTCACATTTCACGGACATGAACTTTGTGTTAGACTCGGATGTCCGCGTGAATTTGGCCTTAAGGTGACTTTCTCGGGGTAACTCCCCCCCCCATCCCCCCGGTCTCGTGACCTTAGAGAACAACAAGCAAAAATAATCCATTTTTGCAATTAAAGTACGACATGGATTGAACTAATATGGATTGGGTCTAAGGGCAAAATACAATCTACTGCCAGTGTATGTAACGAACACGCGTTCAAAGATGTCAAAATGTTCGTTTCGTTGCAACCAGATTCCGGATAAGGTGGTTAAAGGGTTTCTCAAAGTACACAGTTCAGGCGGCCAAACATACTTATACTCAGTATGTCTGTCCATGAGCTAAACAACAAATTATCAATATAAACATAACAGCCAATATACACCGGTTAAAACCCTCAACAAATATTACTGCGAATAAAATTGTTTATACATTTCCACCTGCTGTGCATCAGGTGACTTAGTTTTCGGAAAACACTCATTCAAGATGACGTTTGATAATAATCCCAAAATAAGAAAACTAAAGTTAAACAGTCTTTTTCAATGACGATGTTTCGTCACATATCTCATATACGTTTCAATTACGCACGAGAAACAAGCAAAACGCATCCCATTTCATACATGTTCAATGTGACATGTGTCCCAACACGTGTGGCAGTAACAGTTCATGCATTCCAGACATAAAACAATAAACTTGTATAGATATTGCTTCCAAATCCATTTAAATTTCGAGCAACACCTATCAGTGACAGATAACGAAATAAATTCCGTATAGATTTGGATGTACACTTACCAAATGGGTAGCCTGTAGCGCACGAAGGAAAATGCAAATCCGAGCGATTTTTTTTCTTTTATTCGGTTATCATGTTTACCAACAGACAGCAGATTGAGCTTCTAGTTTTCTTAAATATACGGATATCAATACATTTTCAGTACGAGTCTGATTCACGGTTGCTCTTCTAGTTCAGTCTGCCTTTTGGATATAAGTGAAAGACCGTACCAAGATTACCGCGCACAGGGGGGGAAAGAACACAGCGCGAGGAAACATTTTCCCCTAGCCTTTTAATTACGACATTCCTCGTCTTATTTAGAAGGTAACAGCTTGATATAACATTAGCAAACGTTTAAAATCACAGTTTATTCACATTCATTTATTTACATTAATAAAACAAATGAACAAGAAGGGTATTGTTTTAAAATGCTTCTTTCACACCTTTCAAACAGGTCACTCCTGAAATAACTGAAAAGGCATATTGGTTACAAAGGCGAGTGTAACGCAAGAAGTCTGACGGGAGTGATGCTACTTTATATTTTTATAATTTTGCTACTTTATATTTTTCGGTCAGGTAGTCGAACATGTGTTAATCAAATCAAATCAAATCAGTTTTATTTAATAAAGCTTGCAGGTTGTGCGCTTGAGATTAGCCTAAGGGCAAAGGTCCTTTAAAAATACTACATCCGACGAGTGGACACTCCTCCAATTTGAGAACTATGAAAGTGGCGAAACTAAGATCTTATGGGCCCCGCTTCAAAAACTATATATAAAGTGATATCATTTGTTTGTTGCATATGTAAACATATCGTTAATCATGTTTATATGGGTTTAGTTTCCTTGAAAACTACCTGTAAAGCTGCTTTAAAAGCTGCATCCTCTTTAGCAAGTTTTTGTGCAGGCAAGCTAAATTAAATTATAAGAATGCTAGCTGGCTAAACGATGGCTACTTGATATCTTACTTAATGCTGAGCAGTAGCATATTTTGATGTGTGTGTGTGTGTGTGTGTTTTAATTAATGCTTCGTCTTGTTTTTGTCGTTCCGTGCCTCATGACTGAACTGAAAGCAGTGCATGTAGCCGTATAAACGTTGTCATAGTGATAACGTTATCTCTGAGGGAGTTGCAGAATTATAGCCTATATAAATGCTCTGGTGCCTCTGAGGCTGGTGTTAACGTGGAACAGTACGTTCCTCGTAAACACACACCTTGCTATTGTGAGTTGCCATTTTTACTCAGAGAACTGATATTTTATCATAATAATGAAGTTATTGGTGTGTCCTAATAACTTTATCTACTAGCCCGACTGCTTCCTTTTCTTTTGACTGCTTCAGTTCTTATAAAATGTATATACAAGTATATACTTGAATATACTGTATATATTCATATTGCTCAGTAAAGTCATGTTTACAGCTCACTGTAGAGGAACCATGTGGGGTGAACGTGTGGTAATTGAAAATCTCCACCCACGTTCTTGTTAGCCAATCATGTCAATATTCATTCATTCTGCCTCAGAAGATCCGCTGAAGGCAGTTTGGTTGTGCGTTTGCACATAATTGTCAAGGTGTGTAAAGTGTTATATGTTTACAATTAGCTGCCTCTTCTCGCAGGTATGTTGACTGGATATAAAACCATTGTGTGCAGTGTGTTGATTGTACTTGGCTACTGAGAAAGGCTCTATATAAGTGTAACTAATAATAATGACAGGCTGACTGGTGAAGGATAAGGTTAAGTTAAAGAATCTATTTGTGAATTCTAGTGTTAAGTGTGGGGGGCCCATTCACTGCATTGAAAATCAATAACTTATTTACCATTGCTATGTTGTGTAAATGTAAAGGCTATTATTCATCTCTAACTGTATTACTAGCATGACATCATGGCATTTCGTCTGTGCAGCCAGATGGAAAAATGCACCCCAACTGTTTTTATGCTGAGATTTTGACCTTGACACTTACTATTTAGGACATCTGTCTAACTTCTCGTGCAACATTCCCCAGCAGAGAGCGGACAGGTCTGCCAGCCACCCTCTGGGCTTCCTCCCAGCCACTACTCTGTGTGTCTGCCAAAGCTTTCTGCTCGGGTTCGTCTTTGCAATGACTTTGATGTCTGCATAGCTACAGGTAATACCACTTGTGTAATTGTTCTTTCTCATCTTGGGTTTAGTGTGGCACTGGATTGTGTTCATGGGCAAGTTAGTAAATGAAGAGTTAAACAAGTTCAGTGGGGAGAAAGACAAATTTTATGTTCACATTCTGTTCACATTTATTTATGTAATACAGATCTAACACTACTGATTAAATGGTAGAATTAATTGGTATAATGGTAGAATTAAATGATATTGATGAATCCCAGTGAAGGTTACTTTTTTAATTCCTCTGTCCAAAGTTGGACCCTAGACACTGACATCCTTTTACCTTTCTTTTTCATAACGGTGTTCTACACACAGTTTTAAAGCATTAAAAGGCTTGTAGTTTTTATATGTGTTCTAGCAGTGCAAAACTGTGGCTTGTTCTCCACACCATTCCTTTAATTGATCCTTCCCCAAAAAAGAACTGAAAGTGATTAACAAACAAACTGACTGATAATTAATTAAGGTTTAACACTGAGCTTTAATAGTTCAGACTGCTGCTTGCAATGAGCAAGCCAAAGGTGACGGTGGCAAGAAAAAACTCTGTGTGGAATTAAGGACAGAACCTTGGGAGAACCAAGACTCAAGAGGAAACTTGTCCTTCATTGGGCATCTAGTAACCAATCCACGCTTAATTATGTTAATTTAGTCAAAATTGCCACTTCAGTGTCTACATGGAGCCTCAGTTACTCCAGTTGGTCTAGGGTGGGCAGGTGCTTTCAGAGATGGCAGCATCAGTTACTCTACATGAGGCACTGGTTTGTCTCCTGGCAGCATTGGTCTCATCTACTGGCAGAAAATGAGCAGGACATTTTCTTAGATGATTTGTCACCAATGAACAGGTCTAATCAATGTTAATATCAATGAACAGGTCTAACAATCAATGTTAGTATCATCTTTACAAGCAAATGAAATAACAATAAGTGTATCATCTAGTGTCAACAGCTGGTAATGATTCTGAAATGATTAGGTTAAATGGACATTACATTAACGAAAATCTTAGCTTTTCATTTATGATATTAACAAACTTAAGAAAACACTATGCTTTAACTGTAGTTTATACAGATGCCAAAATTGCTTAACAAATGCAGTATTTTTGTATTCATATTTCCATGTCATAATTAAAAGATTCTGCAATAGACCAACTTAATTTTTTTTAATGGGGACTGATTAGGTCAATTTGAGAAAGGCATTGAAGTTTTTGAGATAATGAATCATTTGAGATAATAAATCATATATATATTCTGAAGAAGTAAGGGCACTTTTAACTTTATAGTCTCAGCAAAGTAATGAAATGAATGATCTCTTCTTAAGCAGGTAATAATATGTAAATAGCTATATTTCAACTTTTTACTTGGTTTTCAGAAAGCACATTCACAGGCGGTCTTTAGATAATTTCCTACTCAAAAGTCTGTTAGAGAAATCTTTATAAATCTTCCATAAGACTATCATGTACTTTGGATTGAATTCTGATTGGTCTATCAGTAAAGCGTAAGCGTCTAACCAATCATTGGTTGAGTTTTAGTTCTCTTGTTGAGAAGCGGTAGCTTCCGTGTTTTATGTTTTAGTTCGAGTGTACCAACGTAAAAATGGGTGCTTGTATGGCTTTGTGTTCTCTTGCGAGCTGCGTAAGTAGTTTAGAAAGCTATGTAAAGTTATTTCTTTGCTTGTGCTATTACAGACTGACGTTCCTTAACGTAACGTGTATAGCTAACGTTTAGTCTACACTTTTCTAATGTTAGAAAGTTAGTTTTCTAACTTTTCTAAGTTTCTTTAGCTTGGTTAATGAGGTTAACTCCAGCTTTTCCGGTTTCGGGAAAGACGTCATGACGAGCTTGTTTTAAAAAGTTTTTAATCTTCAGTGTTTTTAAGCTAGAGTATCTGAATCTGTATCCGAGTATGTGAATGTGGCGAATGTTTTTTCTCCTCGTTTTTTCAGAAGGCTAACTATTATAAAACAAAGTAATATAACTGTTATACTGTGTGTGATAATTAATGTCTCTCCTGTAGGTGTCATGCCTGTGCGGCTCTGCCCCATGTGTGTTGTCAAGTTGCTGCCCTTCCACTTTTAACTCGACTATAACTCGCCTGGCCTTCTCCTTCTTCCTCCTCCTTGGCACCATCGTGTCCATCATCATGATCCTTCCTGGTATGGAGACTCAGCTGGAGAAGGTGATCCCTGACACACCCCATCAGCCCACCCTTTATGACACATACAATTAATGGTCCTGCGGGTATCCTCCAAAGGTGCCAGAGTTGTGGCGCTTCCTTAATATGGGAGCTTTTTTTTAAAAGCTGTTTAGCACAGTATTTATTCTCATTGAAAAGCACATGTGTCCATTTAAATTTCTTTAATGAAGTGTTTCACAAACAGTCACTTTTACCATTGATTAAATCCCTAAAAATCTGTCAATGACAATTCCATATTTAGAAAAGTTATTTCCAAGGAAAAAAGTCCCTAATGCACTAAAGGTAGCTTACAGGCACATTTGCCTTCGTTCAGTATGTGCGGATCTGTCTTTATCCCCCTTTACGGCTTCTTGGTTTCTGCATAGCTACTGTATGCTACACAATGGCAAGTGGTAATATTAGAGAAATTCAGTCATATAGGTTTGAACTGGAAACCAAATCAGAAGAAGGAGAGCAAATTGTACAGGGTCACCTACAAGTTGCTGTATCAGAATGGTAAATTTATGTATAGGTCTCTACAATGGAATAGATGGCACGAGCCTTTGGCTTGACCACCAAACAGTTAAAAATGTGCTGCTATTGTTTGAACACCATAGAAAGTCTATGGAGAAAGGGGCCTAGTTCATAACTAGTATTGTATTATGTTATTGGTATACTAACGTTACCCCTACAGCCCCTCTGGACCACAATCCCCAATAAGCAAGAAAACATTTTTCTGTCAGAATTATCAGATTAAATATAGCAATATTCTATTTCATCATTTTAGCTATAATTCACTAAACTCTGTATAGTTTTATGGAGCATTTGTCTTAACTTATGTCAACATCTAGCACTTGTAAGCACTTTGTAAAGCACTTTGACATGAATCACTGTGTAACTTGGCAGGTTAATGTTTAGTATTATCTAGCGCACAGCAGATTTGTTGTACACAGTCAATGGATAAAGCACAAGAAAAATAAATATAGTTGACAGGCTGATTCAAATCTGATGAATGTCTTCAAGCATGTTTGTCTTGGAGAAGTGACAGACATTCAAGCATTAAAATGAAAGCCTGGGTAAAACATTTTTATTATTACTTTTTTTTTTTTTGTTGTTGAATCCCTCTCACCATCTGTAGATTCCTGGATTTTGTCAAGGGAGCACATCCATACCCGGCTTTGAAGGCAAGGTCAACTGCGAGATAATCGTCGGCTACAAGTCTGTGTACAGGATGTGTTTTGCCATGGTGTGCTTCTTCTTCCTGTTCTCCATCATCATGATCCGAGTACGAAGCAGTAAGGACCCACGAGCTGCTATTCAGAATGGGTACGGTGTTCCAGCTTGGGTACCAGCTTTCTGACAACCAGGATTGTTCTACAGAGTGTGTTAGATGCACAGATTGCACTGCACTATTGTAACATCATAAAGTAGTTCAGTGTGAGAGTTTTGGTTATTTAAACCGTTTTTAAGAAGAAACGTTACTGGACATGTAAAAGTGCTGGACCTGGGTTTAGGGTTAGTCCCCATTGAAATTTGAGTGGCACTGCTGCCCTCTAGTGGACATTTGGTTTATGGGAAATTCATTACTGACTGTCACATGGATTCTTTAGAATTACCATGGATGATGCATTCATCGTGTGTGTGTGTGTGTGTGTGTGTGTGTGTGTGTGTGTGTGTGTGTGTGTGTGTGTGTGTGTGTGTGTGTGT
>JAOYMR010000026.1:5587045-5609416 GCA_025802075.1 Tenebrosternarchus preto
CTTTCTCTCTCTCTCTCTCTCTCTCTCTCTCTTTATATATATATATATAAAGAGATCTATGAATTATACTCACAAAGCACTTACACAAAACATTTTTGTGGATCATTGATGCTGCAGTATTCAATTAAGCAGTAAATAGTCTCTGGTGAGTTATAAGATTTCATGTGTCCTGTATCTTAGCTGATGGATAGCTTGAGATGTAAATAATAGTGTAATTGTAACTGTAACTGGAGAAAATGTGTGGTCAGAGCTCTGAAGGCAAGAGCCATCATCCACTGACATGAAGACATTTTACACCTGTACCAGTGGATTCGGGAATCCTATTTTGACTCATTATGGAATTAAATAATAAAAAGGTTTTTTGCACCTGGCTTACATTTTTAAAACAAGATATTATTTTGCTCTTGATTCTTTGATGCGAAAGTATAGCTAGTGTTATGTTTAGGACATGTCATTAAAAAGAACATGTATGTCTAGCCTGCACAGAGTGCATTTTTATGTGTGTATTTGTTACCTCATGTTATAGGATTGCTGTGATTTATTTGTTTGTTTGTTTGTTTGTTTGTTTGTTGATGGTATATTACAGAAGTTCTGAAGTGGCACACCGTCATTCGTTGAACACAAGGACCTGAGTACCAAGGAAGAACATTTGTAGAATATGGATAGAATGTGCTGCTCATAGGAATGGGGATCCCCAGGAGAAAAGGAATGGAATCATAACTTGGACAGCTGTGCTTGAGAACCTGTGTTCATGAAGCAGCTTCTCCTTTCATCTTTTTAACCTATTATCATGTGTACTTATTACCCAAGGTTTATCCAGTTTGGACATTGTTTACATTTACCAGAAAATTAAACTTTTTTGAAATAACACTGTCCTTAATGAACGTACTTCATTTTAGAATCGTGAGGTGGTCAACAAATTTATCAAAATCCACCTGTGTCATCTGACCAGAGGCTCTTGCCCCATTTTATGGAGGTCTCACGTAGCCAAGTAAGTGCTGGGGAGCAGTCTGGAGGTCTGGTACATCCTCAACAAGAGTCTTCATTCAGCAACCCAGAACAACTGTCTTACTCACCACAACAGCAGCAAACAGGCTGCCCCCAGCAGCAGTATGGATCACTTCAACCCAAACAGACAAAGCGATTTCGTCACGAGAGGAAACGGCTCAGGCTACAGAAGAAGAATATCCAAGAAACGGATGCTCCTGAGGGGGAGAAATCGATATGGGCTTCTGGGAGTTCTGAAAGCACAACGTTGGGTTCTGGTAGGAAGGCCACTGATGCCTCATCTTCATCAGCATCAGTACTAACTTGCTCCGTGGAAGCCCAAGAAAGCACACCAAAACAAAAACGTGAGCGTAAACCTCAGAAGCCGGGAAAGTATGTATGCACCTACTGTGGCCGTGCCTGTGCCAAGCCCAGTGTTCTACAGAAACACATACGGTCCCACACTGGAGAGAGACCGTTTCCTTGTGCACCATGTGGTTTTTCCTTCAAAACTAAGAGCAACCTTTATAAACACAGGAAATCCCACACCCATAGGGTGAAAGCTGGCCTGGCTTCAGGCACTGAAGGATCAGGTGTGAGTTGCCCAGAAGAGCCAGTAACTGAATCAGATGAAGACACTGGTCAGACATCCTCATCTTTTGCTCTTAAAAATCAAGGGACGTTGTCATCTCAAAGAACTTCTTGTACAGAAATATCCCCTAAAGAGCAGTCACAAGAGATGGAAGACTCCCATGCTGTCAAAAAGAGACTAGCGATGAGGCTTAGCAGAGGAAGACGGGCTCCTGTGAGTTCGTCTGATGAGGCTTCTTCATCATTTGGTCTAGGCAGCAAAGGCAGCACAGAATCTGGTTATTTCTCTCGCTCTGAGAGCACAGATGTCTCTCAGGACAGCCCACCAAACACAAGTGCCAAAACTTATGCTGAGGTTATTCTTGGCAAATTTGGCCGCCTTGGCCATTTACAGAGATCTGCTCGTCATCAGCATGAACACTCTGGTGGACAAGAGGCAAGGACCATCCCTTTCACAGTGCCTAAAAAGCAAGTCATTGACCATATCACCAAGCTCATTACCATCAATGAAGCAGTTGTAGACACAAGCAAGATTGATAGTGTTAAGCCCAGAAGGTTCTCTCTCTCTAGAAGGAGCAGTGTGGAATCAAAGACATCTCTTTCCAAAGAAACTATTCTTCATAGTGCAAAGGATATTGAAATTAGTCCAAAAAGCAGTGGGTCCATCACACTTGGGGTTCCATGTGAGAAATTCCAGCACCACTCCGTCAATATCAGTCAGCCATCTGACCTTTCATCTACTGTTCCTCTTATGAGGAGTCACTCTTTACCTTCAGAAGCAAGTGCTGCTGCCACTACTTGTTCTCATAGCCTTCGTCTGAGCCAGTCATTTGAAGAACAACAGCCAGCTCAGAATAGACGGCATGGTATGCTAAGACGGCAGCCTGCCATTGAATTACCCATTGGTGCTGAAATTGCTACAGAGGAACAGCTCAGTTCTAGTTCACCTTTTCAGCTCTCAATCCCTATTGTGCCTGATTGTAAGCAAAAGCAATTAGAACCATTTGAGTGTAAAGCATGTGGCATTGCTTGCACCAGCTGGGAAAAATACAAAACACATAAGCACCACCACTGCTTGGCCCGTCTGTCTCACCAACTTGAAATTCCTACGTGTCAAGCAGATGAACACGGATCACTTTATAAAACCCGACCTGGTGCTTTAGCAATACGAAAGAGGAGAAAGGAAGAGAGCTTAGAACTTGATGATCCTACCTTATCATCTGTTTCCAACCAATCTACATTTATACCACAACAAGGATCTGCTGCAACATGTGAAAAGTCCACTGCGGAGTCTACTTCATCATCACAAGTTCCAGAGAAGGAAAGTGCTCTCAAAGGTGTATCTGTGATACAGCATACAAGTTTATTTGACAAGCAAGAACCAATTTTGAGATCCCAGGTTGCATATGAGGCTTCTAAAGACAAACCCTTGTCTCATGATCTACATCAAGCTCTTACTGACTCTCATTCAAAGGAACAGACAGCAAAGCCAACTTTCCGTAAGCTTGTACGTCAACACAATGTTCAAGTGCCAGAGATTTTGGTCACAGAAGATACAAACACTAATATGCCAGTGTCACCAGACGTCTCTGATATTAAAGAGACTGAAAAAGTTGGGGACTTTCAGTGGCCCCAAAGAAGCCCAACATTGGCCCAACTTCCTATTGAGAAGTTGCCACCAAAAAAGAAGAGGCTTCGTCTTGCACAGGTAGCACAATCATCCGGCGACTCTAGTTTTGAATCTCTATCGTTACCTCATAGTCCAAGTCAAGATAGTTCTATGTCTCACACATCCAGTCATTCCGCTTCACTCGAAGAATCAGTCAAAAGCGACATTGACATGATGTCATCCAGAAGGTCAAGAGCTCCTCATACATTGACAATTCCCACAGGTCCTCACCACCCACACAGAGAGATGCGACGGTCTGCATCTGAGCAAGCCCCTCACATTCCTCAGCAGACAAATCCTACCATTGAAGCCAGGAGTAAGTCCTTTGATTATAGCTGTCTGTCCCCTGACCGCACACCTGCAGGCTGGAAGGAAAGGCGTAAATGCCTCCTGATAAGGCATTCTGCTGTTAGAGAGCCAGAGGAAGAGGACCCAACCCTGAAACCAGCTCCTATTGTAACCTCCCCCTCTACAAGTACTAACATTTCTCCAAGAAACAGCCCTGGCACTCAATCCCCTGGACCATCTACATCCCATGTGTCTTTAGGAAATACAGTGCATCCCTCATTCTCTCACAAACATACCAGTCAGTGGCAGCTGAATCGGCCCCCTGGTGTTTCAGAGAATATCCTGGTAGATCAAAACGTTCCAGATAATGTACTGCAGGTAACCACACTGGTTCACACTGACCCATCTGCAGTAATGGAAAGTCCACAATGTCTGTCCGGTGCAGCAAGAGCACATTACTCTTCAGTGTCCACAGGTCTTAAACTTGAGATCTCCTTAGAGGACAATGTTGGGGAGTCAGCTGCAAATGTTCACTCAATGCATCTTCCCCAATATCTTCATTACCAGCATCTACATCGCGACATTAGTCCAAGTCAAGAGCTAGTGAGGCCGGAGGGTATGCAAAGAGTACCGGTTCGTCTCCATTCAGACTTACCTTGTCATGCCAGTGCTGTCTACACTACAATGTCACAGACAATGGTTGCAAGATCTCAGGATCCCAGTTGCTCTGGTCTAAGATTAGACTCCACAGGATCCAAGTTTGATTTCAAGGAGCAACAATCAGTGGGATCCAAGTCCTGCAGTTCAGGGGGGAATAAGCGAGTACTATCTCCTACAAGCAGCGTGGAGTTCAGCCCGGAGAGTCAACAACAGAAACGAGTGAAGGAAGAGGAAGAAGATGAGGAAAATGCAAAGAGCAGCACAGACATTGTGATTGCCAGCAAAAAAGAGGATCAGATGTGTGCTCAAAGTATTGTTGTCCCAATAAGCAAAAAAGAAGCTTCATTTCCTTCTCTTTACACAGACCTTACATACAGCTGGTGCTATCTAAACTACATCAAGCCCAATCCATCTGCCCAAAGTGACCATCAAAATTCTGTCTATTCTTCTTGGTGCATAAGCCCTCGGAACCCCAACCCTCTAGGCCTAACCAGCAAGGAAGTACTTTCTTTACTGTGCTGCAAACAGAGACACACTCCTTTCACCTACACTATGGCAGCCATGCCACCTTCCGTAGTGGAGAAACCAGAGGTTCTGGACTCCAGGGAGACCAAGCTGTCTGAGGTAAATGTAAACACACCTGGATGTACGCTGAGCATGATATACAGAATGAGAAAATATGCACAAAGTGTTGATTTTATTGCATGAAATTGGGGGCTTGTTGAAAGAGGACAGTTATATTATTGTAAGGTTTTTATTGTAATGCTAATAAGGTAACTTAGCATTACAAACAGTACAGAAGACCTTAAATGATATATATGTTCACAAACCCACAAATAAGCATTTTATGTTCATAGAGTCTTTCAACTTACCTCTGATTCTCTAGAGATACAACAGAAAATCAGTTTTAATACCTTTTGCAAAATGTTGAATGTGAATTCCCCCCCCTCCCCATCTCTGTCTCCCTGGGCACCCGGAGCAGGGTTGGTGAACTTGCCCGTGTCTCTCTCGAGTATAGGTACATGCCACTCAGTCCACAGACCCCACAGAGGTCCAGCAAGCTGCGCAGACAGAGAAAGAAGCAACACCAAAGGAAGAGAGAAGAGAGGAAGCACTGTCTACCTCCAAGTACATTGAGATCCCACGAGTGCAGATCTGTGAGGGAGGGTAAGATGCACTTTCATTTTATATCACGTCGACAGTTAGACACAATGAATTCATAAAGACAAAAAAAAAGACAGCGGTGTTGTTTATTTTTTTGAAAAACAACAACCGGCTCTTCTGTTACTGTAAATTATTCTGTAGGTTATAAATAGCTTGTAACGTCTACAATGACAAAGATACCAGATCTATGTGAATGTTGAATGTGAATTTTAGAAACACAGAGGTCAGCTGTCATATTATACAGTGATTCAATTTGCTGTAGGATTCTCTTCGCATACCTTAACCAAACTCAACACATAGCTTAGTCAAGCTTTGTTACTGATGAACTATGAAATTACACTTTGTATTTAATAGTTGCTTAAATTAAACACAGCACTGCTTTAAGTGTTTTTGTTGTACGATTTGCAGCATTTTGGTATTATAACACAACAATAAACCATTGTGTAGTATATCACAATATTATAGCAAATTACAGTTCATTTGTCATTTTGAGAGACTTTATGTCTGTCTGCTGGAGTGGTTTTCCATATATCATAGTGCCTGTATTGTACCCCTTGCTCCTGTGTGGTAGTTTTCTGTCACTAGTGTGTCAGTACGCTGTACTGTGTTGTTCTAGTCCCTGCTGCAGGAGATTGCTTGGTTATCAGAGCCAACACAGGCCTTCTGTTACACAGCTCGAGCCAGGAAACTACCTAGCCTGGCGTTCACTTCCTCCTGCCTGCAAACCCTGCAGAGCCCCGCTGATGCCAAACTGCATCAATGATTTTGGTCATTCAGCTTGAGATGGGGAGAGACTGTAGCAGCAGCTGTATGTTTAGATGAATGAATGGAAAAAAAGACACATATTAGTATTTTGTTCATGTTTGACTTTCGAAGAGCTGCTGTTTTATTTAGTACTCTTATTGATGGAAATCATACCAAAATTCTGAATGGCGCTGGATTTACCAGTCAGTCTAGCATCGAGCTTTGTTTAAATGATACATGAACATAAATTATATATGATATGCTGTTCATGAGAAAGTGAGACAGAGAGAGCGAGACAGAGAGAGAGAGAGAGCCCTTATGATGCTCAAGGCTGTGATACTGGTGGTCGTGACTGTGGCCTTGTGTTTAACGAGTTTTTGTGGACAAAGGCTTGTGTCTGCTCAAAGAGGCGACCATCTGTGACATTCTTGCGTGCCCAGCGCTCATGCAAAATGTTCTCCTGTCGTGACTCGAGCTCACACTCCGCACCGGTGCCGCCACATTGAGTCACCGGCAACCCGGCCTGAGGGTCCTTGTGGCCATGTGCTCGAGGTGATAAGGGGGAAGCTGCGGAGATGTCTCCTGCTCCGTGACCTTTCTCTGTCACAGCGAGGAGGTGCAAGGAACTTGATGTTGTGCTTTTTATGATGAAAGCTGCATCCAGTGCTAGAAGAAAACAAATACCTGTGAAATCTTTAGGTGCGAAACATAACAAACAGCGTAGCTATTCACTTCAATCCAAGTGCTATTAGCACATGGAATTTTCATTGTTTTTAATATTTCAAGTTATATGGGGCTCACTGATGCACTGTTTTGCATCTATGAATGCACAAGACCTCTGAGGATATAGGGTACCTGCATTTCTGTGACTGGCTATACTGTAGTTCATTTGTGCATCAGTTAGTTTGCCTTGTATGCACTGTTTTACTACATGGTAAACACCAATGTGCTTTTCAGAGCTTAAACCGCTGTGTAAATAACTGAACAACACAGAGCTAAAAATGGCCAGTTTGTACACTGTTTTCATTGTTATTAATAAGAAAGGTGTCTTCTTAATCCCAATCGCATGTCCAGTGATTGGGGATATTTTTACAGAGCAGCTGGGTTAGGCCAGGGTTTCCTTCCCTCTCAGCTGTTTGTATTGGCATTGGTACGCAGGACCTGGGCATCGGGCAACGGTGCCGGTACCCCGTGTTTGAGCTGGGAGGAGGGGCCGGTGAAGGCATCGGAACAAGGGGGGCCCAGGTTCTTGACATTATAAATGCCTCTCTGTTTGAGTTAAAGTGGAGGCCCCGTTTGGGACTCTCTGAACACACCCAGGCGTGGACACCCAGCCAGAGTGTGTGTGTATGTGTGTGTGTATGTGCGTGCGCTCATGTGTGTGTGTGTGTGTGTGTGTGTGTAGGAGAGCCATGGTAAAACATACCGTCTGGTTAACCCTAACCAGTTTGAAAAAGCAGACTGTGCAGGTGCTACAGATCTGGGGTGAGATCTCCCCTACAAATATGTGAGACGTACAGTGTGTACTAAATATGTATGCATTCCTGTACAATCTGTTACTTTCAGGGTGGGTACATGGCAGTGGTTTTCATGTTACATTTCATTTTGCGAGGCTTGAGTGATCCAGACTTCCTTCAGTTTCATTTAATCTCATACTCAGCTCAGACACACAAAATGTGTCTGAGCTGAGTGTGAATGGAACATATCATTCTGAAACACAAACCCACCATAAAGTCACTGTAAGGAGGTGAGTAAGGTTAAAAGATGATGGTTTATGGTTGTATTAAACACTGTATATCCATTATACATCACACAGATTTAGCAACCAAAATAAAGGGACAGCAGCAGTCAATACATTAAAAAACAACTATAATGAAGTTCTGTTTGTTCATCTTTTAAATTATATATATATATAATAATTAGCATTTTTGTATCTGTAATCAGTAATGGATTGGCGCCCTGTCCTGGGTGTATCTGTAAGCGTGAATCACACGTTTCCCCGAGCTGCCAGACACCCCCAGCCCCCCCAGTGTCCTCGCGCCTCCCGGCTCCCCGCGCTCTAACCCAGCGTGTGCGTCCAGCTACAGGTCGAGCGAGGAGTACGTGTATGTGCGCGGGCGCGGGAGGGGCCGCTACGTGTGCGAGGAGTGCGGCATCCGCTGCAAGAAGCCCAGCATGCTGCGCAAACACATCCGCCTGCACACGGACGCCCGGCCCTACGTCTGCCAACACTGCAACTTTGCCTTCAAAACCAAAGGCAAGAGCGTGTGCTTCTGCACCAGCCCTAACCCCTAACCTCAAACCCTAACCCCTAATCCCTAACCCCTAACCTCAAACCCTAACCCCTAATCCCTAACTCCTAACCTCAAACCCTAACCCCTAATCCCTAACTCCAAACCCTAAATCCTAACCCCTACCCCTAACCCTCTCCCATTCTGACACAGACAGGACTTTACCACAGTATGTGCTCAGTTTGAATTATGATTTTTCCAAAAAAAAAAAAAAAAAAGTTGGTAATCATTTGGCCTGTCTTAACATATCACCAAACAAGTGTGGTCTCAAACTGGTCTCAGTCTGGTCTCAAGATGGTCTCTAGGTGTTCCTTTCTTGCCAGGCTGACCATCCATGTCTTGCTGTGGGTTCTGCAGGGAATCTCACCAAACACATGAAGTCGAAGGCTCATGGGAAACGCTGTCCCGAGGGCCAAGCGCCAGGCCCTGTGCTGTGTGAACTCGAGGCTGAGGAAGGTGCGGTGGGTCACTGTTCATTAGTGGTGTTTTACCACTGAGCTACTCATGGTCATGATATATGAAAAGACTGAAAAATTTACAATATAACAAAAGCTTATCGGTTATCAGTGGTGTCAGAAAATTAGCTGCTAAAACTCTGGTGCCCTCATTTCCTGCAGGTGGAGATGATGATTGTGCAGGTGTGCCGGTGGCTGCGGAGGAGCACCAGTTCTCCGACGCCGAAGACCCCGATGAGGAAGAGGATGATGACAACGAGGAAGGTGACGAGGAGGCGTCGCGCTCTTCAGCCTCATCCGCGAGTCACTCTCTCTCGAGCGAAGACCCCGGCCCTCGGTTAGCGTGCAGGCCTGCGTCCTTGCTCAGGCCGCCACCGAGTCCCACCAAGCCGGACCAGTACAGGGGCGTGGCCTCTCCCAGCACACCCGCGCTAGCTGGGGCGTCCTCGTCCCCCATACGCAGCGTCTCACCCAGCCTGCGCCTGTCACCCGCCCTTCCACCGTCCCTGCAACGGGACGCGTCCCCTCTGCGATGCCCTTCCCCCAGGCCGAGTCTCTCGCCGTCCCCCTGCCAGTCTTCCCTGTCTCCGTCAAGCCAGTCGGTCTCGCCGTTCTCGGCGAAGCACCCATCCCCGGTGCGGGCCCTCTCGCCAGTGCGGCCAGGTTCTCCCAGCGGTCCTCTTAGCTCTGTCGTCGGTGCCTGTGTGAGCGTTCAGCACCGGGCCTACAGACTCAGGGAACCAGCCAAGTTCTTGTCCAGCAGGTTCAAACTAAAAGCCAAGCTGGTAAGTCCCAGTTTTGCTTTTTTTTCAACAACCTTTACTGTTTGTTTTGGTCTGCTGCCATTTCTCCTTCATGTTAAAGTTTCGGCTCAAGCATAGCCGACAGGTAATGAAAACTTCACCCGTTACTTTCTTTGTCTGCGTTTATTTTGCACCACAAATAGAAGGACAATTTGTATTTGTGCACATAAACCAATTCATGTGAAGGGGGTACACAGTTCTATCCAAAGTAAACATTTAAAAACAAATAAACTGATACCAAAAGTACACAGCCTATTTCAGGGACACGCCTTTATTATAAAAAGAAGCCAGGCCATCTCTTTTTAAACATAATTAATGCCAAACCATAAGATAACACTTAAAATACATTAGAAGACTAAATATACACATGCTTGTTTATCTTTTTCTGTCATTAATATAAATTTGGATTGGTCTCTGTCTATACTTGTGTCTATGGTTATATCCATGGCATTACCTCACATGTTTTCTAGTTAATAATAAAGCCCTTTGCTTGAAATATAAATGACATCTGTTCTCGGTTCTCAAATAAAAGCAGTGATGCGACAATATCTGGCCACCGGCGAGGAGTTTTTTTTTTTTTTCTTTTTCTGACAGCTTTCCTTCTGTTTGCCTTCAAGGAGAGTCCATGCAGCGCTGGGTGGGACAGTGAGCCGCAGTCATGTCCACGAGGTCTTGTCTCCAGGCAGGGGACGGTCAGGGAAGGCCAGCGGGTTCTCAGCCACCTGCCCCTGCACTCTCAGCCGCTGGGCCTCGGCGACGGCCTCGGCCTCATGATCCCCATCGGGGGGATCCAGATGGTCCAGTCTCGCTCCGCTCTCCAGGCCCGCCGGCCGGGGCTCCACCCGCCGGTCGCCCAGGTCGCCCCGCCGGGATCAGGCAGGGAGCGGGATGCCAGGGGCCGCCCTCCCGACGAGGGCCCACGCCGCGGCCCCGCCCGCACCTCGCGAAACCAGACGGGCACAACCTGCCAGTCGGCTGAAGATAAAAAGAGAGACGCCACTAGCGCGCCCCTGACGACCTGGAAGTGCATCTCGCAGCGGAAGGAGAGGAAACGTGCGGAGCGGGGGGCGGCCTGCCGCACTGTCCCCCTCACACACTTCCACAAAGGAGTGATCGGAGTGATCAAGCGGAGTGCACAGACGGCGACAGGCACCGCCGCGCCCAAGAGCACTTGGAGTGAAAGGGCCTCTTCCATCTCGAGTAACAGAGAGAACTCTTTCAGAGAGAAGGCCCTTACCCCAGTGTCTGGGACAAACACAAGCAAAGTGGACAGAATACCTTAACCACACCCAAACAATCCACACCCCAGCTGAGCACTTGGGAATTATTCCCCATTCAGTGTAATTATGTAGATATGTAGATGCATCATAGAAATGTATGTATATTGTTCTCTATCTGTACTCTATAATCATAATCTATAATATAATTTATCTATATATATATTGTAAAAATATATGGTTTATATTCATTTCTATATGACACTGTATGCCATTGCAGTTTGTACTGTATGTGTTTGTATTGTTACTGTACTGCAGTTTCTCACTACAGTGTGAAATGCAACCAATCAGTTTTGTCCATTCTAAACATTTTTGATATACTCTTGAGGAAACACAGTAGTTCAAAAATAACCAAAACCACAGGAATTGTGACTATGCTTGTTTTTCTTTCTTTCTTTCTTTCTTTCTTTCTTTCTCTTTCTTTCTTTCTTTCTTTCTTTCTTTCTTTCTTTCTTTC
The DNA here is from genome assembly GCA_025802075.1 of Tenebrosternarchus preto. Taxonomy (NCBI): domain Eukaryota; kingdom Metazoa; phylum Chordata; class Actinopteri; order Gymnotiformes; family Apteronotidae; genus Tenebrosternarchus; species Tenebrosternarchus preto. The sequence goes on from JAOYMR010000026.1 coordinate 5,598,432, forward strand.
TTTCTCTTTCTTTCTTTCTTTCTTTCTTTCTCACTCTGTTTATTTTTGTTTTATTGGTGGTGTTTCTGTTTAAGAGGTTCTTATGATATTTTCCTATTGTAACATTTAGACATGGAGTGATCTTTCCTATGTATTCTAACCTATTAATGAGTCAGTCAGTTGGAAAAGTTCTTAAAATTAAAATGAGGTAATAAGCTTATATGCATCTACTGTAAATATTAGAAGTCATGATGAGGATTTAATGTCATTATTCAGATATGTTCTCTTACATCTTTTCATATTCAATTGGGGAAATATGCAGATAATGTATACTCTATCACCCTTGTCTTATTGTGGTCGGAGCTATGATTGTATTTTACAGAAGAAGATGTTCCACGGAACAAGCACCAGATTGCTGTAATTGGGCTGATGGTGTTTGATGAACTTCATCCCTTTGGGAAACTAAATGAAGAACTGAGAAAAATACCTGCAATTTTACGTAGCGTGTAGCTGATACCTAACTATGCTATTTGTCGTGAGCTCTCTCTCTCTCTCTCTCTCTCTCTCTCTCTCTCTCTCTCTCTCTCTCTCTCTCTCTTTATCTCTCTCTCGCTCTCTCTCTCTCCCGTCTTTCTCTTTTTTTAAAGCAATAGCCTCTTGTGAACTTTTAGGACACCTGGTTTGACAAAAAAACAACAAAAAAAATAAACACACAAAAAACCCCAAAACAAAAATCGCCCGTTTTAGTTTAAACAATCACGAAAAAGAGTAAACTTTAAAATCAAATGAAACTAGCATCTGTCCGAAGGACTTGTAACTTCTCTTCGGACGTCTCTGTTTTAATGTCTTCTCCTGTAGCTCCATGAGCCTGAACGGAATATTGGTGCCTGTAAACTGGGGCATTACTGACAACAATGAAGGATTTGCGACAAGCAATAAAACAAATGATTATGTTTTGCCAAGTGATTGATTAAACATTGCTAGCAATTTAAAATGTTGTTCAATATTTGATTAAAACAGAAATTCAATAAAAAGATTTGAGAATGAACCAAATTGATGTCTCTTAATATGTTTCTCTTTTACTGGCCACTAGATAGCACTATCGAGCTATATGTGATTATTCCGTAAGGAGGTCCACGGCGGTTTCATGAAGGTGATGCAGTGATGAAAGCTATACCAAGCCCATCGGAATGGTGTAGTTGTGTAAACGCCAAGGTTAGAACAGATTTTGGCATTTAATGAAGAGTTCTGCTTATTCTTTGTATGGATCATCAGATTTAATTAAGTTTAGTTCAGCATTAAGTAATTAACACCATGAGAAATATTAGCCATATAGCTAACATGACTGGATTACTGTCCTGCTGTAATAATTAATTACAACACAATACATTTTGACCCCAGAGTGTTAACTAAGACTGTTACTTAATAACTAATAATGTTGCTTAATGAAAAACTTTGCCAATTTACTTTTTAATAACCTTGGTCCACATTACAGGCAAAACTCTACAGGAGCAGAATTTGACACCGTTACTATAAATGAGTGGTAATTAGTCATTACTCCTTTTCCGCCATGCTTTGCTCTCTCTAGGTGCTACTAATTAAATGCATTTTAACTCTTTAACTCCTTAACCATATGGAGAGCATATATTTTAACAGTATGTCTGATACACTAATGTCACTTGGTCCCAGTCTCAGTACTGTAGGTCTTCATATTTGCCGTGATAAAACGCGACGACTCGACTCACGGGCAAACCGCTAAGATGCTCGTAATAGGGGAAACACGTTAGCATTGCAGAGTGGGGGATCACCCAGGACACATGCTGGGAGTCGCTGTATTAAAGCACATCAGCTACTATAACTGGTACATTTCTATCAGTAATACTGAGAGAATGAGAACAAATGGGAAGTAGACTGACTTAAACGCATCTCCACCTAAACCATTTTCTCACTCCTGTCCGTCCTGTTTGCTCCACAGTGCCCTCATTAGCACCAGCTTGCTGGTGGACATGCAGCCCATCTAAATTGTGTTTGTTACTGTACATGTTGTTTATTCATTAAGAATCAGTTTCTGATCATTTGACAAATGTTAGCTGAGTAACAAAACCACTCACAAACTACTAGGGACACATAAAATCTCAGGAACATGGCAGCACCTACACCTATTATGACACAAGAATTTAATGATAAACTCCAAACCAGTTTGCCATATGAGTGAAAATGTAATTATTATCCTTTTTTATTAATGTCTCACTAGAGAGCTTACAAATGCACAAATACATTTCTAACTGTAAAAGCAAAGTAATAATCATAGAATAATCAAACAAAACAATACATAAAAGCTGAAGATAGTCCACCATTCAACAGTCGTTCAGTAAATGACCAGCATCTGACTTTCAGGCATTCACCAATGAGTAGAACCAGACCGAGACTGAAGAGAGAAGTGGACGTTAACATTGTAACTAAGGTACAACAAAACATGAAGTGATAAACCCAAGCCAGGCTCTGGCCAAGGGGCAAAAGCAAAGCAGAGAACGTGGGAAACTCAGGCTCGGACTTGACACAGTCAATGCTGGAGTGAGAATTTTGTGAAAAAGAACAGAGGGGAACTTAAATAGGACAAGAGAGATTTTACACTGTAATGGGGGGAAAGACATGAGAAGCAAGTGAGCATAAATGTTGGAGAGGGTTGAGACTCAGTGGGTCTTGGGTTTCAGGAGTGTCAGGTTTGGGGAGGGGTGGGATGGTGGCACATTCCATATGCCAGCAGATGGATGACAGTGTGTAATTATATGTTTTCAAATGTGTCCAGTGAGTGTAGGTACATAGTCTGTGTTTATCATGAAATGGCTTGTGAGATTATTGACAAAAATGTGTGTAAATAGAGGTAATATATGGACAACATACTGCAATATAATCCGTTTTCCTAAGCCAAGAGACAATTCACCCGCTGTTTTAAACGGCTGTCAGTGAACAAGCGTGAGCTTGTCGTTTTTGTTCTGCTCTTGGCATGGCCTGTGCTTCTCCACTCACGCAAAGTACATGTCAGGGTTCACATCCTGGAGACACGCGAGCTCCCATCATGCCCTGCTGATGGCATTGGAAGCACAAGACCTCTGTGTATTTGCTGCCCAGCGTTGCTTGTCCTCCTCGTGGTTCCGGAGTTCGTGGGATGAGACAGACGGTGACAAAAAACCATGTCATCGCCGTCTTGCCGTCTGAGCTGCATTTTACCCACAGTCTGTCAGCCTCAAGGTCTGATTCATCATCAGAATGAATAGGACTGATAACTGGAGGAGACATGTTTGCATTTGACGTATCTGCTTTTTATATTTAAAAAATCTAAAAGATTCTGTGCTTCAAATAATCTTCATAATATGCTTTTTGGATTACAAGCCTGGAGTTGATAACTTCCATCGGAATGATTCTGAGTGTGGGTCCTGGTCTTGCTGGTGATCTGCTGTGCACCCCTCTGCCCCCGGCGGGACGGGTCAGATATGTGGCCGTTGATGCCCGCTGTGACCCAACCTGATTTGTCAGTTGACCGAGAGAAGTTGGAATTATGTGGGGAACTCCCAGTGAGTCAGACCTCTCTCCATAGCGTTTTTTTCAATGAATACACTGTTGGCCCCACCTGGTTGTATAAGATGTGCTGAGATAAGAATATATTTGAAGGCTAAGAGGAGATTTCCAACAGCATGTGCCACTATGTACAATGACATATGGATGGTCCTCCAGAATAGAAATCTTATAGAAGACAAACCAAAAAGTTGAGTTTACCCAGCAAGACCTATAGTTTACATGCAGCTCAGGTTTCTGAAACATCACCAAACATCGCCTCCACAGAATTCCATTCAAAAGACATCCTGGTCTCCACCCTTCACATTATCCTCCAGGGGAATTTATCACTATGAGCAGTGTTTCCAAGGTTGGCGTCATCACAAATCTCAAATACCTTGTAATTGGTGCATATTTCCTTCAATCGTGAATGGAATGCACCACTTAAGTGGCTGTAACCCTACTGTCTGAATCTCATTCACACTAGAGCTCAAGTCTACTATTATCAACTTGGAGCTCTGTTAATTTAAATGAGACGTGTTCAACATTAACAATTAATTCAGAAATTGTTTGTTTCTACTTCAGGTTTCTAATGGTCTGTAATGCCGTAGAGGAAAAAGTTGTCACTCTAATATCTTTCTGCATTTCTGAGGCTAATAAGTGGTTCTCACATTTCAGAATCATCTAAGGTTCATTTTAGACATTTAAGAGCTAAAAATATGAAACGTATATAATTAACAAATGCCATGACAGTTTCAGCAGCATTTTTAACCGTTATTCCATACATATAACAGGATCAGTGCAAGACTGTAAATACGTGTAAGACTGCAAATATGTTTTTTGCAGTACATGAGAAACAGGATCCACAGTAGAAATATTAATTAATATTATGTTTTCTTCAGCTCATGTTGCACTTAGAATAAACAAATGCAGGCACTGTGCTTCATGCATTTAACCCAGGCACTGTGCTTCATGTATTAAACCCAGGCACTGTGCTTCATGTATTTAACCCAGGCACTGTGCTTCATGTATTAAACCCAGGCACTGTGCTTCATGTATTAAACCCAGGCACTGTGCTTCATGTATTAAACCCAGGCACTGTGCTTCATGCATTTAACCCAGGCACTGTGCTTCATGCATTTAACCCAGGCACTGTGCTTCATGCATTTAACCCAGGCATGAAGTTGACCCAGTATTTAACCCAGTTAACTGTGCTTCATTTATTTGTTTTTTGTCTCGTCTTCCATTTTCTTTAATCCATATCGTAACTATATGCTTTACAAGAGTAAGTATTTTTTTGCATGTGATGGTGTGCCAGGCACCTGGCAGGAGGGACACGCCCACTAACAGACACACACACACACACACACACACTCACACACACACACACAGCATCTGCTATGGTCCCAATCTCCCACGTATTAGATATTGCACACACCTGTTCCTTGTTTGCCCTCTTTTGCCCCCTGTTATCTAAGCCCACAGGTCCAGGCTTTCAGTGCTGAGCAGTGCCAGTCGTCACCTGTGCCTTCTCTCAAGCCTCTTCGTTCCTCTGATGTACTGAGATTTTTACCACTGCATTGACACCTTTTGTTGATTTTGATTGATGGAGTTGAGTGGTGGACAAAACAGAATTTAACCCCTCTCTCACTCCCCCACTGCTTCCATTACACTGCATAGAAATGATGTTAAAAGATTTTATAGAATGAAAATGTTGTGAGAATGTGATATAAAGGCTAGATTCAAGTAATTCATAAGATTATTTTAAAGTTTAATGAATTATTGTGATATCTAAAAAAAGAGAGACTGAATATGAAATTGCAATTTTAAATCATGGTTACATAAACCTGATAATACTATTAATTGTACTATTAGTACTACATCTACTAAATCTGCTTCTACTACTATTAACAATAATAATAAGAAGAAGAAAAGAATAACAATAATAACTTTGCTCTTATTTGCACCAGGCACCTCTGGGTATCGAGTATTTATTCCTCTTTCCATCCAATCCTATCATGTTAAGGCTTCCCTGGTTACATTCACACAACCCACATATATCACTTGGTCCTGTAGCTGCATCACATAATGGGCCCCCTCCAGCCAACAGCGCTGCCTCCAGAAGAGGGCTGTGCCTCTCCTGTTCACTCCAGTGGAGAGCCCAGAGATACACAACAACATCCCCATACCTGCTCCTTACCAAGACCTGGCGAACATCTTTAGCTCTGCCAAGGGTGCCCAGCTCCCTCCTCACTGCAAATACTTCTGTGCCAGCAACCTGAAGGAGGGAGCTGTCCCTGCCATAGGTGTAGAACCTACATTCTCTCCCAGGAAGAAGAACAGGTGATAGTGTTATATTCAAGAGGCTTCAGCCCAGGGCTATATCTGCCCCTCCACCTTACTTGCTTCATCCAGCATCTTTCTAAAAAAAAACTGAGACCATACGTAATATACTAGGGCTTAAACGCCCTTCTGGTGAAGTTCCTCTACTCACTACTGCTGGTCCCTGATGCACAGTCCCTATAACCTGATAGGGTTGAAGAGGCTAGTGAGTAGAAGCTGTACACTATGAGTACCTTGTTCTTCCTTACAGTCTAACCACAATGCTCTTGGTGTTTCAGGCGTACATCAATGTGGTCCTAAGGGCATTCCTGAGTAAATCTGTTGTCACTTACATCAGTGATATCTTGATCTATTCACTGTCCTATAATCAACATGTGTGTGATGTACATAAGGTACTCAGCAGTCTCCTGCACAATAAACTATACTGCAAGCAGGAGAATTGGGAGTTTCACCTCTACAAGGTGAACCTCCTGGGCTGAATCATCACGAATGCCTTCCTACAGATGCAGCCTGGATAGGTGGAGACAGTGACCCGGATGGCCGCAACTCCAGATGTGCTGTGAGCAGCAAAAGTTCCTGGGGTTTGCGAATTTCTATTGATGGTTTATGCGGACATTTAGCACCCTGGAAAATCCTCTAACTGACCTGCTGCACAAGGAGACAGAGTCATCGGAGACATTTACTGTAGTTAAGACCTTCACCAGTGTTCCAAGACTGCAGCAGTCCAGCCCCATTCACGGGGTATAATGTCATGGTGGTAGATGTTTTGATGTGGGAATGGGGAGCATCCTGTTCCAGCAGACAGGTGAAAAAAGGTAAACTGAAGCTGGTGACCTTCATCTGCTGGAAGCTGACTCCTACACAATGTAACTATGGAGTTGGTGACCAGGAGCTACTTCCCATGGAGTGGCCCTCGAGGAGTAGAGCCCATGGCTCGAGGGAGCACGGCATCCCTTCAAGGTGATCATGGACCACAATAGTCTGGAGTACCTCCAAACCACCAAGAGGCTAAACTTCAGGCAGGCTTGTTGGTCCGTGTTCTTTTCCGGGTTTGTGTTTCAGGTGACCTACAGATCAGGATCAAAGAACGTGAAGACGGATGCACTTTCCCCGGAAGCCACAAGCCAGTCCTCCTTGCTTCCTGCTTTATGGGGACTGTAAGTTGGAACCTTGACCATGACATCGCTATCGGCTATCCTCATCATAGTCAACCACGCTCAAAACAGCTGACCTACTCTTCCAACGTGTCTTCTGACAGTTCAAGCTGCCTGATTGCCTTTTTCAGACTGGGAGGTTCAGTTCAGTTCCAGAGTATGGAAGGACTTTCAGGGAAAACTCAACCTGACCGTGAGCCTCAGGCTACCAGGCTACCACCCACAAGCCAATGGTCCTGTGGAGAGAGTAAACCAGGAGCTGGGTAAATTCTTGCACCTTAACTCTCCCCTGGGTGGAGTATGTTCAAAACTCCCTCCTCATGCAGGTATGAGACTCATCCCCTTCGAGTGTGTAATGGGACACTAACTCCCGTTGACAGCTGAGAGAACAGGTCTGAGAGGAGACCCACTGGTTCCTGCAGAACACCATAGACACCTACAAGTGGAAAGAGGATCAGTGATGAGGAGAGAACCTCACATACAAACCTGAAGATCATGTGTGGGTAGCAATAAGAGGCAGCCAGATTGGGCTAACTGGCAACCTGGTCCTAAAATACGCAGGTCCCTATATCATTCTTTGCCATATTAACAAGATCACCTACAGGGTCACTTTGCTGGGGAGCAGCTGTACATTGTTGGCTTTCTGTGCCTGTTCGCGGAGGTCGGCCTGACAGAAACTGAGCTCAAGGCGTACAACCACTGCTATGTACACACACACACACACACATACACACACACACACACACACACACACATGCCCACATACACACATGTTCACTTATTATAAAGATAATAAGCAGAAAAAAGACACTTCAAACTCGCCCTGTTGTCCTACCTGTCCCAGCTACACTTTACAAGAAAAAAAGGAAGTTAAAATAATATAGTATAATAAGAATATAATATAATAAGTATTTAATGTTTTCTAAAACCATCACACTATGAAAAATTTCATCCAAATGACAAAAGGTAAAAAGATTTTTTTAAACAAACTGGCGATATTTGATTTGAGAGGGTCCTGGTGTCTTGATAGCATCCTGGTGTCTTGATAGGGTCCTGGTGTCTTGATAGGGTCCTGGTGTCTTGGCTCATATGTGATTACAAGATGGCTTTTTGTGTTTGGAACATGAAGCCATCCTGTATGTGATGAGGGTTTCGAGTATTACTCACTTACACATTCAGGTCTGTGGCTTTAAAAAGAAACAAAAGTTAAAGGTTCTTAAATGTGTGTTTGTTTTTGTTGTTCTTTTGGCATGGACTGCACCTTTCCATAAACCATGAATGGGCTACCACCATCTTGTTCAGCATCTTAAAACATCTCTTTTGCTACAACATCTGAGACTTCAGTTTGATATGTGAGAAATGTTCATGGTCAAGAATGACGGGAACAGTTTCTTTTTAAATTCTCGTTCCTGAAAGTAAGGAGATAAGGGAAAAGAAGGAAACAGTCAGACTGGTCTGAGGACTTGCATATTGATTGATCACTGAGACAAAGAGTTTTGGTCACGTTTCAAGAGATGAGATATGTGTGAAAAGGTTAGAAATCTCAAACGGTTGTTGAAACATATTGAAGAACTGTAAAAAGATCTCATTTTGGATTTAGTTTTTTTTTTTTTTGTGAGGTCAGGGTTATTATTTCTCTAGCTCTGCTGTCAGCTAGAAGGGATCAGTCTAAATATCAGCTTTAAGAAACTACCGCAGGTCAATTGCCTGCAAACACACTATACATATTTATTTATATTTGCCCAAATACATTTGTGTTTTTTTGTTCTGCTAAGTTTGATGCTTGTCTGTTAAAAGTCTTGTGTCTAAGTGTTCACTTTGTGATGAGTCCACTTGGAGATGAGTCCACTTTGTGACGAGTCCACTGTTTGCATATTGTACAAACCTTATAAGTAGCTGCAAATAAGTATGTGAAGAAAATACTTATGGTAAGACAATCCTGTAACACAGAGCTCAATGTCTGGAAAACCACTGCCAATATGTAGCTGATTTAGCAACAGAAACCAAGCAGGGCAGGACTAGACAAAACTGATCCCTTAGTTACCATAGCAATGGAATTACTTTCAAATCTTTAGCAATACAATTATAACAAATAGGTGTTTCCTGATACTCTGAGTCAGAGTATCAGGACACCTGTCTTTTTTAGGCGAAGAAGAGAAAGTAAGAGGTGGTTGTTATTTTTCCCAGTGCATCATATTTTCCTTCACAAAGTTATGTTACTGCTTTGGTGCAGCTTTTGTGTGCTTTCAGCAAAGGAAAGAAATGCTAATCTCTCTTTCTCTTTCTTCCTCTTTCTGTCTCTCCAACTAATCATCCTGTATTATACTGTTGGGAGGGGGGTGATCCAGCGCAATTGGTTATGTGGTGTGTCTTCTTTATACAGTTGATCCGTTATACAAATGTAAACACCCTCAAGTTATAGCTGGCATTCCACACTTTAACGTCTATGACATATCTTAAAATACTTAGAAGGCGGTATACACATGTCTGTATAACAATGAATCTATACGACCCCCTAATTCAAACATGTGTTTTCTGTGGATATCAGTGTCTTGTTCTGGTGTAATGCAGCTCAATAAAATGTACAGCACATGTATAATACCTAGCCAAAATATCAGAAATATGAGGTGTCCTTTTACTTGGTAGAATGGCTGATAAGAGTGTTTGTTTCTACTGTAGATGTACAGAGACTGCAAGGATTTTATTTTTTTCTTTTGCTGGATTTACTTTTCTTGGATTTACTATTTTTGGTGACTAAATGTTACACATTGTTTTTAACAGAATTAGGGTCCTGATTTTTAAAAACCATTAGGGTTATATTTTATTGTAAGAAGCCACAAAAGGTATATAGTTTTTTAAATGTTCATTTTTGGAATCTATGCTTTGCATAAACTTTATAGCACCACTGTGTGGCTAAATGAAGAACTACACAACATACGTATTGAGTGTATGACACTGGTACCTCAGGATGCTCATTCATAAGCCTTTTGCTAGTTTTTTTTTGCCATTAATGCTTTACTGGTTTTGATGCACGTAGTTGCATTTATAGCATACAAAATGCTACAAAATGGCTTGCAAACACTTACCAGAGTTTTCTATCTTCTTACATTTCACAATGCAATGTTGAGGTCCAAACTAAGCCAGCGCCCCTCAAACAAATACTGCTTTTTTATGGTTCCGTAATAACTTAAATAAAATCAAAAGTGGAACAGTGAGCTGTAGTGGAAACAAGTTCTTCTCACTTTGAGGGTTCCCAGATGTCAGTGTTGTGCAGCTCATGTTGGAAGTGCCACATGGATCAAACTGACTGGTTACTGATGGGTCATGAAGCATTGCACAGCGTTGGAGAGCTAACCAACCGTCTTCAGTTATTTTCCAGCGTGTTCTGCATAGCAATCATCGCCTCATACCTTTCCGTCTCCTTTATAAAATCCATGGCTCCGCCCTTCCATGTAGTCCAGACATACACTATTTACTTTCATTTTAAAGACTCAGTATACAGTCTGGGAACATCAGCCTTTCTGCACTTTTGTTTGTCCTCTGAGATACCGTTTCATTTTTCCACTCCTTGTCCCACCTACAGTACACATTTAACAAACTTCAGCAAAGATTTATAACTTTTTTATCGCAGTGGAAGCATTTTACAGTAAAACTGGTACACCAATTAAACTGAGAGTTGGATTTCTACACATTTCTAGACTTATTTGTTTAACATTTCTAGGTTATTTGTTCATTCTGATTTGCTGGGCTGACTCATTTGTGACACAATGGTGTGTTATATGGCCACTGTCTGGCTTGCACTACTTACTGTCTGTTAGTGATGAATTTGGATTTATCATTGAAATGAGTACAGGCATACCAGCCACACGAGACACATTTTGAGTACAAGAATTCAGGTCTATCTGGGCTACACTAGATATTCCAAGTATCCCTAAGCACTTTGTAAGTCGCTCT
>JAOYMR010000026.1:5618904-5629948 GCA_025802075.1 Tenebrosternarchus preto
CCCCCCCCCCCCCCCCCCCCCCCCCCCCCCCCCCCCCCCCCCCCCCCCCCCCCCCCCCCCCCCCCCCCCCGCGGGGCATACGGGGCCTTTATAAACAAGAGGCCGGGAGGCAGAACTCCACACGAGCACCTGTAACAGTTTCGAGCAGCACTACTGCACACCCTGCATCTGTGCATTGCACTCCCTCTGGATCTAACAAGCTCGTTCACGTCTCTGAAAGCTCGATAATGACCATGGCACTGCACTCAGCTCTGTTTACCTCTCTCACGCTCTGCGTGTTAATGCAGGAAGGTAAGTCAGCAATACCTCTCAAAACTGTCTGAATGTGAGTTCTCACACTTTGCTCTGTGTTCCTGACGGTTCCAAATGTGCCTGGACTACACAGGGATGCTTCTGTCAAAAGAATTGAGTGCATATGAATTCTCTGGTATTCTGTACATTTTTAAGTAGAATATAATATAATAAAAAAAAGTGTTAAAGTAAAAAAGCTAATTTAAAAGAAAAAGTACTTCTGTACTTTGAAATGCATGTTTTCATTCCAAAATTTTTTTTTAGTAAAGCAAAGATTTTAAATAAAAACTACTTCTATCCTTTGGAATGCTTGTATGTTTGCAGTTCAAGCCTCCTGAACTGACCCAGCCTTTATACTTGTTCTAGCTGCCTTTCTGGCTAATGTGGTTTCAGAGTAGTTTAATTTTGATATTTATATTTATTATTAAGATATACACAAACTGGTGTAATGTAACTGCAATATAGATAAGTGATACTGATAAGTGTTCCCAATAATGACATATCAATATGCCATTGCACTGATACAGATAGATCAACACTATTTGGGTTGTGGCACCAATTATGAGCTGCTTATCATGATTATTAGGTACTTTTTAAAATTTCGGAATAGCCAGGTTCTTTTTGGTCGGTTCAGCTATTCATGGCCATCACGGCTGCACAACAGCTTCACTTGCCGTTAAGACAAACTGTGGTCTGTTTCTAGGGTTTGGACTTCCTCTCTCTCAACAGTCTGAAACCCCCAATGCTTCCTTGGCCAAGAAGGTTCGGACCAGACGCTGCTCCTGCAGTAACTGGATGGATAAGGAGTGCATCTACTTCTGCCACTTAGACATCATCTGGGTCAACACACCTAAGTGAGCACCGCCCCCTGGAATTCAATGCCCATCTTCATTCAGTATTTTGTAATTGCCTGCCTCTGAATGTTACTGAGTCTGAGCACAGATGAGTGTGGTTTGTTGCTCCTTTGAGCTTTACTGTATACAGTATACTGGCTTTACTGAACTCCTTTCTCCTGCTCTCCTTGCAGTAAGATCGCCCCATATGGTCTGGGAAGTCCCCTGTCTCGTCGCCGGCGTTCCACTGACCGTTGCGCATGTGCAGACTCCGGAGACGCTACCTGCTTATCTTTCTGCGCTGGGTAAGTCTTGTGTCTGTACCTGGAGTCTTGTGTCTAGACCCGGAGTCTTGTGTCTGTACCTGGAGTCTTGTGTCTGTACTTGGAGTCTTGTGTCTGTACCTGGAGTCTTGTGTCTGTACTTGGAGTCTTGTGTCTGTACCTGGCTTCCACCTTGCTGCTGATCATATCGGCCAAATGCCTCCCTTTATATTGCACATGCCAGATGCATCCATGCAGAAGCAGAAAAGTTCAGGGTTAACCGTAGCCATTATGAACTGATGAGGTGGAGCAGTTTACTTGACTCATACCTGCATCTGCTGGCTGGATTTGTAATGAGTCACAAGGGCCCCTTAACGCACATAACTATTTTTAGAGTGCGTCTTTTTATCTCTGTAGATGATGTTGAGAATTCTTGTGGTTTCTCAGGCTGAGGAATGCCTCCATTCCTCGTCACTGGCTTGTACGCATTTCTTAAGCTACATTGTATTGTTTGCCGTAGGGCAACATGTAACAAATGGAGAATCTTTCAGACTGTTTTACTTTTTCAGTAATCCAGGATTAATTGGATCATAATTTGTTGGCAAATTAATCACTGAAGTGCTCACCTTTTAACCTGGCACCCATTGTTTTGGACGCAGCTCTGAGGACCCAAGTCTGGTAGATGTGAAACCACTTGATCATGGCTTGGACCACATGAAGAAACCAAGCAACGACCTGCTTACGTATTTCCGGTGAGAACATTTCTGAAAGCTGATATATTTGCTCCAATTTGGCACGTATTCATCCGTATGAGCTGTTGCCGTGGTGATGCCCACTAACACGCCGTTGCATTTTCTGTTTCTAGGCTGGTGGCCAAGGCTAACCTGATAGCAGCCGAGAAGGCGTCCCCCAGAAAGAAACCATTCAAGATCAGCAAAACCTGAGAACTGCTAGAAATGGGAGCATGTGATCAAAGCCTTCCCAGGAGGAGGTGTTGTCTGAGGGGAAATCCCTGGGAAGAGTCTGAGGGCAAATCCCTGGGAAGAGTCTGCTGTGCTCAAGAAAATCTCTTCTAATCCAAAATGGTGAATAACTGAAGAGATGAGGGGAGGGAGGGGGTTACTGAATGCTCTTGGAAGATGCCGAAGATGCCTGGGGAGGACCTTTTCTTGCATTATCTGAAAGACACTGCCAGTATCAAAGTTGAGGAATTAAGGCTTGTTGGGCCTTCAGTTGTCACACATAAAAAGTTGCTAAGAAGCTGTTTCCATTTACACGAATACTGAGGTGCTTTGCTTTGTTTTGCTGAAGGAGGAATGGAGCAACTTGAGCAGTAATGACATGGTGGCCTCTCTAAAGGCACTAAAATGTTAAGCTGTCAGGCATGACGTCAGCAGTTTAACATTATCAAATGAAAACTGTAAATGGCGGCTTTAAAAAAGAAAGCTTTTGACATTGCAAAAAAAAAAAAAGAGGTTATTGAGATACTGCTGTGTTATGATGAGTTAAAATGTAACAATGTCCTGGGGCTCCACACTGAGGGCTTTTTGTCTACTCTGTTGAAAATGTTTACTAGTTTTTATTTCTTCCTGTACTTCACTTTATTTAATTGCTTCGAGTTGCATTTTCTCTGTATCAGAGCTTGATATGATTTCATTTCTTTTGGAAATGCAAATGACCTCCACCCGAGCCTACACCAGAGTTCTGTAGGAAGTGCATGTGATTCACTGGCCCTAAACACTGAACCTGTGTTTTTGTTGCTAATCTGTAACAACACTGAGCAAAGGTCCATAGCCTTAAGTCTTATCTCTGATTGTCAATGACTTCTTTATGAACTGCTTTATGACATGGCACAACTTTAAAGAAAATAATCCAGGACCCCTGAGTATTGCTTTTTACCCTTTTTTTTTTGCTATGATGGCCTTTATCCCTTTCTTTTCTTTGCTGGCCTTTTTGTGAAGGTGGAAGTATTTATTTCGCAGTTACTGTGGTGTGCGCTAGATTTGCCAGGGTTCCTCTGAGTTTCAATGCCTCACGGCTTGCCAAAACATCATAGTAATTGTTTTCTCCCACAATAGAAAGAGCTAGTTAATGGTTCTTTTGATTGCCCATTATGGAAGACAAACAGCTGTGTTTTGATGGAATGTGTTTGGTGGAAGGACTTTTTTCATGAAGCCGATGTTGATTTATAACAACCAATATCAAATATCACATTTTGTTTCTTTTCTTTCTATTTATGATATATGTCCTTCATGATAACTCAATAGCTATTATTTCATCTCTGCTGTCAGGGGAGGGGCAATCTCCAACTTGATCATAGATACTTGAATGTCTGGCTTATATGGCATTGTACAGTAGCATGTTTATATCAAACTATTTATTTAATTTATTAAACTCACTTATTTATATTTGACATTCTTTTGTATCTTTTGTACATTTACAAAAGGGATCAGAAATGCATCTATGCATCTAATAAATTATTGATATTGAAAAAAAAAATCTTGCATCAATTCTCTTGAATTGCATAAGCTCACTGTAGTTCTTAAGGGAGATGTCAAACTCGGATGTCTCATGCAGGAGCTACTGTGGAAATACAGATTTTGAATTCAGTGATATCATAGCAGACTCTGTGGAATGAAGGAAACTTCCATTGATAGTCTAAGCATTGTACCAGTCTTCGTGGATTATTAAATATGCTGGAAGAAATCAGCAAAGCATGTCTTCTCTTATACGGGGTTATATACTGTCATGTAAAATCAATACTTACAGCTTTTAATGGGCTGGAATCTGAACCACTTACATATAGTAACCTCAGCTGAATCAGAATAATATGTATTCGTATACTGTATTATTGAGTTTTGTGTAGCTAAAACATGGCTGTACACCCACCAACATCAATCACATACAGTGTCTACCTCACACTTTCAAATTGCTCATATGGAATCAAACTATCTGAGGAATTTAAAGCACTATGTGGTACATTATGTGTTTTGTACCAGTGTAGCTGTATCATTTGTGCAAATGGTAACAAAAGTATCGTAATCTTAATCTTGATCTTTTTGATGCTTAATGAAGGACAATGCTCGTGCCATAACTGAGAGATGGTGGCTTGAATTCCACTTTAGTAAAGTTATATGAGCACATTTCTGAGTCTTTTTTAGAAAGTATTTCTGCATTTTTGAGATAGCAGCTGTTAAATAAGTTTTTTTTTATTGTACGACCAGTTGTTCAGGTTAGCCACTAGATCAGCAGTCAAAAGTCTGCTCTGCTCATACCTACCTACTAATCCTAAAATTGATTGATAAGTTGAATCACGTGCATTTAAGCAGATCAGTCTCTCCACCACACTGGATGTGGGCCATTCTGGGACCAGGTTGTGGCACCACAGTGTTACATTACCTAGTATTTAGTGCGCCTGATTCAAATGATCAAACAAATGCCTTGTTTAGTAGGTCTGACCCTCCAGGACCAGACTTTGATAACCCTGTTCTAGATCTTTCCCCACACCCAAATGCCTGGACATAAATAACAGATTGTCTCATTTATGCTCTGGATATAAATAACAGAAGATCTCATCTATGGTCTGTTGTGCTGACTGGGTGGCCCCAGTTAAGTGACATCTGGTCAGGTACATGAACTATGCATACCCAAATACCATCTTGTAACAGTCATAACACCAAATTATGTTGGATTTAGTATTTCTTTGTAAAAGATAACCTGTCAAAAAAGCTATGTTATAAAGATCCAGGTGTAAGATATTGCACCCAGATCTTACTTTTGGTCTCAATAAGGTGTTCAATAAGGTTGGTGAGGAAAACTCTTTCCCAGACAATGTTATTTATGATCTATGTTTAAATCAATACATTTGTAATCATATGTTCAGAAAATAAGTGTGACATCCATGAAGGTATGAGAAGAGAACAGCACTGAAAATGTGGATATGAGGTGCTGGAGCCTCAGTTAGAGAAACATCTCATCATGCTTCCTCAAATATGCTCATGTCTGTAATGTGAGGACACCTTGTGCCAGTCTTCAACGTGTAGAGGCAGACGAGAGGGCAAACGTCTGTCTGCAAAGCTGTTTTAAATGTAGAGCATGTCACCTTTCCATGAACCAACTGCTGAACTAGTGTTGTCATGCACAGTAACCACAGGGAAAAAAAGTTGTTGATCTTCAGTGGAGAATCTTCTACTTCTTCTTTCATGCCATGACATAATCTTACCTGCATATTTTACTTTGCGTAAGAGAAATGCATACACACCCTTTGAAGACCGAACATGAGCACTTGGATGATTGAACGTAAGCGCATTTCAAAGACGAAGACATTGCAGGGGAGCATCATGGGTCAGTGCGTACACCTGCAACCAGGCACCCGGGCCTTTGCACCTACTCCCACACTACTCACACTGATTCAGGGCTCCGTCAGGCCCTGGGCTTCTTCCAAGGGTAAACGGCTGACACGTGTAAGAAATTAACAAAACAGGATGCACTTTTCGCATTTCCCTCACATTCCTGCCGAGCTTCAGTTAAGAGAAGGGAAGGGGGAAAGCGGGAAAACACTGGAAAAACAGAGCCAAGTGTCGGCTGGGTGTGAGGAAGTGATATGGAGAGGATGGAAACTGATTAAGGCCACCGGTTACTCAGTGTCTGAGCCGTGTTAGCCTCATGTTCTTGGTGCTTTTGTTTTGTTTTGTTTTTGCGTGTAGTGCAGGACCTTGCATTCTTTGATCTGCGTGTATGGCTGGCAGCGGGGTAGATGTGTCCGTACCTGCAGGTAAGCGTGCACTTGTTTCTGCATGGCTGCTCTGGGTTTCTCTCCTGGAGTGTGTTAGAGAGGGGAAAGGGTGAGGCAGAGTGCACGTGTGGACGTGTTGTTCTCTTTGCAAGGATTAAATGTGCCAATGATGGCAGGAAAACATGACATTTTGTGGAACCAACATTAATATTTCTTGTGACTCAAAGATTTTTGTTTTAAAATGTTTGTTTGTTTTTACGCAAAACTTAAACAGACCAAAAAATTCCATTTGGTTACTAAGCTTAAAGCAAGGGTTAGGTTAAGGTGTGGGCATAGCAGTATTTAGCACAGGTGAGAGGGAAACACCCTTAAAGAGAGTATTAAAGAGAGTAAATTCCTTCCCACTAAACAAGTGAGTGTGTCTGTGTGTGTGTCTGTGTTTAAGAGAGGGACAGAGGGGTGTGTGTGTGTGTGTGTGTGTGTGTGTGTGTGCGCGCATGTGTGTTTAAGAGAGGGACAGAGGGGTAGGTGTGTGTGTGTGTGTGTGTTTAAGAGAGGGACAGAGGGGTAGGTGTGTGTGTGTGTGTGTGTTTAAGAGAGGGACAGAGGGTTAGGTGTGTGTGTGTGTGTGTGTGTGTGTGTGTGTGTGTGTTTAAGAGAGGGACAGAGGGTTAGGTGCTGTATTTGCTGTTTTGCTCCAGTCTGTTCCAGTCTGCTCCGTAGCGCAGCAGACAGATTACAGTAGAACCCATATCTGAAAATTCCTTCCCTTCCTGGTTTTGTTTGCAGGGAACTGCAGAAGGAATGCTGGCTATTTGTGTGCATGTGTGTGTGTGTGTGTGTGTGTGTGTGTGTGTGATTATATGATTGTGCACCAGCTATACAGCAGACCTCAACCTCAGTGACTCTAACTGGGTGTCACCCATTATGCAAAAAGAGTTATGAAATGCCATATCACAGGTCAAGTGCCCTGATGAAAACAACTTGTTTAACCAGAGTCTGTTATGTCTCCATAGAGAAAGCGGTTTAAAAGGCTATTTTTACTGCATACTATAACTCATTTCAGCAACCTAGTCCAGTTCACATTAGATAATCACACAAGACGTATCGGCCTTTAATCAGTAGCACCTCGGGATTGGCCAGCAAACACAACCTGCAGTGACCCTGCTTGTACATGTCAGTACTGGAGACATATTTGGGAATAACAGCTTGAGATTCCCATGTGGGTTTCTTGTGTGTCGCCGCACACGTACGTCTGATAAAGTGATACCCACCTTCTCAGGCCTCAGGGAGCATAAACAGCCTCCAGCTTTGCTCTGTAAACTGTTACAACGCTTTGCTTTTGACCAACTCGGATTCCAATCTTAATTTCGCATTCAGACCCCGGCGAGATGCCCATCTGTGGTCACCTCTCCACAGTGCAGAGCTGGATGGTGCAAGCGATGGTATCTGCGAGGGGGAGAGAGTCGAACGTGAATGTAGGTTGGCACGTCTCTCCTGACCGGGCACGTGGTGATGGGAGACCTGCAGACCGACCCCAGGCTCACATTTTGACCACACAAGAGGGCGCGGGCACTGGCCTGACAAGCAAAATGAAGCATGAGGGAGTGAACGTAGGACACTGGCCCATGCCAGAGAGCATGTTCAATCAGATGTGACGAGCTTCCAAAAGAGAATGGCTCAGAATGACTGAATTAATGACTGGCACCACAGAGGTTGAAAATGGGTGGGTGAGTTTATGTCTGGAATGGGTTTGGAATGTTCCCAGTTGTGAGAGACAATGGGAAGAACCTGCGATAGAGCAGGAGCTCTGTTTAAACCGGACGAAGGAGTGAGAGCGAGCAACAGATAGAAGGCAGAAAGACAGACGAGTTGGTGCTGGAGACACTAACTGTTTTGGCAAGCAGACCTGAAAACAGCAGCCTAGTTTCACATTTCCAGTAACTCCATACTACATTCATCTTCTGACCTCCTGCATTAAGTCGACATTCAGAACACTCTGGCATGTGTCCTAAACACTTTCTCTCTCTTTCTCTCTCTCACACACACAAACACACACACACACTCACACACACACTGGCGGAGAAAGCAGGAATGTTCTTTGTTTGTGTTGTGTCTGGGAGACGTAATGCTACAGGAGACTGGGCACAGGGCAGGAAGTCAAGGGGAAAGGGACGCACCTTGGGCCCTGATACTTGCAGCACAATACAGGCTGAGGGCATCAGCACCTGAGACCTCAGGCTCGCTTTAAAGAATTAGTTGGACAAAACCTGTCTGCAGCTTTGCAACATTCAAATTAAATTCCAATGTATTTGTATAGCATTTTTACACAAATCAGCCAAGACTCAGAAGAGGAATCTATCCTAGTCTGGCCCAGACTGGATGGGAAACTAACAACAAAAGTGTTGTTGGTACGTTGCTTATAGTTATTTTGGTTAGATGTTGCAGTTTAATCTAACTGTCCAAGATTTGTACAAATGTGTACAAAGTTCACTGAAACAACTGATTAGTATTCACACAATAATGTGGTAATGAATTAAGAACAACTTCAGCAATGCTATCAAATGTACCATTACTGTAAGGCTCCACTTAGAAGTAACTGAATTCCAGAGATGATTCTTAATCTGCCCACAAATCATTTCTGGCTCATTTCTCTGACATTTGTGTATAAGAAGTTCCTATATATTCAAGCTAAGGCCACTGTTTACCAGTCTAGCAATTACTTCAATTTAAACGTTTGGTTCAATTTTCCATTTGTTGGCTGTCAGTTTTCTGTGAAGCAGGATGTGAAGGAAGAAGAGCAGAAAAGCTACTTCCTGTAAGACTCTTTCTAGTTTTTTTTTTTAAATGGTCATGAAATCTACAAGATGATCTCAAGATTAAGTTTTTGAATTTTGAATGGTGTGGGGTTTTCCATGTTTGGCATCATTACCTGTGAGAGAATAAAAAAAAAAAAAATCTGATTGGAAAGTGAAACTGAGTAGAATAGAGCAGGTCATCCGTCTGGTGTTGAGTCACAGTCTCCTCGTCTAAAGCATCATGCGTTATAATACATTATAAGATTTATGTTTGAATAGATCTGTAAAGAACAGAACAAAACATTTCTAAATAAACAATTACTGTGGAAACGAAAGAATATTGCTGAAAGCTGAAAGCAGAAAGTAGAAGAACTTTAGCTGCAGATATTATCAGAATTCTCCTGTGCTCTTAAATAAAGTTCACTATTTCATGATGCATTAGCAAAGCCACAACTACTGTTTAACCTGCAAATGTGCCAAACTGCAGTGGTGAGAAAATCAAAATCTATTAGGAAATCTCTGACACCACTATCCTGACCATCAACATGATCAGCACTTCTGGGCCCTGCTGTGTAAATGAGATAGAGATGTAGACCTGCAGGAGAACCTTTGCCAACGGTGTCAGCAAACTTGAGCCTGAAGTCTCCATATCTTCAATCTCTCTTATGGCATGTCAGCTCATGCTTATGATGTCATTGCTGGCAGAATGGTGTTCCCTGTCCCTATCTCCTTCCCACAGTCCGTGTCCCTTCTACATGGAGGCCAAGAATGATGACACAGTGACAAAGGATTTTGACAAGGTTAAAGCCTTAGGTAAAACAAACTGAATACAACATATGGTGGGCATTTGCTTCATTTGTCCATCGAGCAATTGCATCACTAATTCCTACACAGGCTGATTC
This sequence comes from Tenebrosternarchus preto, assembly GCA_025802075.1. Classification (NCBI taxonomy): domain Eukaryota; kingdom Metazoa; phylum Chordata; class Actinopteri; order Gymnotiformes; family Apteronotidae; genus Tenebrosternarchus; species Tenebrosternarchus preto. The sequence goes on from JAOYMR010000026.1 coordinate 5,628,727, forward strand.
ATAACAGCAATGAATGACTCTTAAATTAGTTCTGAATCAGTTGCGTTGAATCAAGTGGTTCATGTTATTCCTGTCAAACAAAAACAACAAAAAAAAACAAGAACACAAAATCACATCTCAGTTTATGACACATATCATCATCTAACTGAACTGTATCTTCCCATGCTGACACAGACTTGCTTTCAGAAGCTTTGTCTTAGCCTTGACTCTGTCCTGGTCACATGTGTATTGTCTTAAAACCTTGGTATGTCAGCACGTGCAGTTAAACTGATGCGCTTGAAGCAATGAAACTGATTAATTTTACTTCAGGAGTTTAATGTATAAAATCCCTGAGACTGAAGTTGTGATACATCCTCAACAGACACAGATGGAGGATCAAACAACTGTCCCGGCCCCTACTCAACACCCCTGCTCCCCCCAGCTACCTCCACGGCCCTGGACTGTTATATTTCATATCTCATTATTCTTTGTATTTCTTTATATACTTATCTTGTTGTCGTGGTGACCGGTGTCGGCCAGAAGACGATGGGCTCCCCCCCCCTGAGTCTTGGTTCCTCCCAAGGTTTCTTCCTCACGCTCAAAGGAAGTTTTTCCCGTGCCACTGTCGTCCTTGGCTTTATCACTGGGGGTTTGGACTCGGACACTTGTAAAGATACTTTGAGACAACGACTCTTGTAAAAAGCGCTATATAAATAAATCTTTAAAGTAAGAAGGATAATGTGTATTGTGCAGATTGTTAGTTCTTTAATTCTGTTTATCCAGACCACATTTTTGCTATTACCATGTATTCAGTTTGTTTAGACTTTTTAAAACTTATTATATTGAGCAATTTGTTATGTTAATTTATATTTTATTATTTGTATTATAATTACATGATGTCTATATGATTATATGCATTTAAATGAATAATTTAATGTTTTAATATTAACTTTATTGCCTGATAAATCCTATGTAATGTGTATCTTCTAATATCTTCTGTGGGATGCAATTTGAAATATTTGGAGTTAAAAATATGATGATGATGATGATTTGCCAACAGCTGTTTGTTCTCAGCTAATTTGTTAGTACATGATGAATTTTATAATATATTTATATATTTAGGTATATTATATATTTAATTTACTGCAGTTTTGTTCATCAATGAACTGTCACGGTGGCCGCCCTGGCCGCCTCCCCCTGTCTTGTTTTTGTGTGGGTGTGTCTGTGTGGAGGTGTGTTCCGT
>JAOYMR010000026.1:5637147-5659349 GCA_025802075.1 Tenebrosternarchus preto
TCTCTCTCTCTCTCTCTCTCTCTCTCTCTCTCTCTCTCTCTCTCTCTCTCTCTCTCTCTCTCTCTCTCTCTCTTTTGCATTATTCATTTGGAACAGACACCCTTTGCAAAGTGAATGGCACAGCTTGCTTGCTATATATATATATATACTCTCCCCGTGCGCCAGTTTCCCAGAATGTCCTTTTCCCAATATTGACTCTTCCAACAACTCTCTCCCCTTCCTGTGACACGGCTGGTAGGAGCGTGCGCCTGCAGTCCTGCCTTCTCCGAGCCACTACAACTCCCAAAGGGGCGTGGCTTACCCACAATGCACAAGCCCACAAGGGCAGCAGTCACGTGCGTCCTGGTTTCAGTTAGAGCCCTGTGCCTGTGGGTTACGCTACAGCTCGTTGTATATCTATCCAACTGCCTTGGCTAAAAGTGTCTATTTTCAGGCATCAGTGGGTCTTGTGCGTGTTTTCCCCACTCACTCCCCGCCAGAGGAGCTTTTCTAGTGAATGGTTATGAAATGTTAAGGGTACTTTCCTGCAGCGTGATTGAGAAACATCCCGTAAAAGTCCTGCAAAGTGCTCACGTGATGGGGCTTTGATTCAAACTGCAGGCATGAGCACTGGGTAGTGTAGCCTGTACTAACGAATGAAGCAAGGATGGATGGATGCATTCTGTGCAAGTTTGACTAGTCCTGTCTCAGAGTAGGATCCAAGAAATAGTGAAGATGTAATTTGTAGCGTTATGGATTTAACCAATTTGAAGAGGTAATTTGAAAAGAAAGGGAAAAAAAACCTACTTAGAAAACAAAAGACTGTGCTTGTTCAGCCTATAAAGAATTATGGACTAAAATATACTATCTAGACAAGTATTGGGCACACCATTTTAATTGTTGAATTCAGGTGTTTCATGCTCATTGCACAGGTGTATAAAATCAATCAACTAGTCATGCAGTCTGTCTTTACAAATATTTGTGAAGGAATGGGTCATTTGAACCACTTGCCAAATTTGAGCAGTTACTCTAATGAGATGGTACTCTAATGTCACGTTTGCATGTTATTACATCATATTGCAGATTTCTTTCCTCTAGATATCGCACGTGAGTGGTGTTATTGAAAAGTGGACGTGTTTAGCAAACAGTAATGTAGCCACAAATTTGTAGGATCACCTAAAGTTACAGGAGTCGCAAAATGTTGAGGCCTGTGAAGACACGAATGCTCAGCTGACTCAATAACAGGAGCTCCAAACCTTATCTGGTATTTAACAACACCACAAAAACTCTGCGCTTCATGACATAGGTTTCCCTGGCCCGTGGTGTTGGATGGAAGCCATCCATGGACTCAGTGGTAATATGGCGTTATGAGTAACGCTTTTTCGATCTGGTAGACTGATTTGATGAGTCTGGGTTTGGTGAACGCCAAGAATGTTGCCTGCCTGGCTGTGTTGTGCAAACTGTAGTTTATCGTTGGAGGGATAATGATGTAGGGTTTGTTTTTCATAAATTGGCTTAGATTTCTTGGTTCCAATGAAGGGAAATCTTAATGCTTCCGCATAACAACTTTTTGAAGAATTGTGTGCTTCGGACTTTATGGGAACGATTTTGGGAAGTCCCCTTTCTGATTCAGTGTGACTGTGCCCGTGTTCAAAGTAAGGACCATAAAGGCAGCTGGGTGAGTGTGGTGAACATGACTGTTTGATGGGGATGAAGACAGGGCTCTGTGCAGGCCACTGTTGGGCTGAGCTAGAGTGGAAATTCACTAGAGTGGAGCCAGGCCTTCTTGTCCAGTGTCTGACCTTACAAGTGCTCTTCTGGATGAACTGACACACTACAAAATGTTTGTAGAAATCCTTCCCAGAAGAGTAGAAGCTGTTATAGCTGCAAAGGGCAGGTCAACTTCATATTAATACTTATGGATTCAGAATGGAATGTCATAAAAGCTCCTCTAGATATATGGAGTTGTCCCAATACTTTAGCGTTGCAAAAAAAAAAAACTGAAGAAAGAAAAATCTCAATCATATATACATAAAACGATTTTAATTTTTCCTAGTAGGTTTGAATGCTGATACTGTGGTTGCATTTTAAATTCACATGTTCTCTGTGAATCATATATGTGGCAGAACTGTCAAAGAAAATAGTGATGTGCATATCTTCAGCCTGATTTTAGGTGACTTCACTCTGAGTGGTGTGAGTTTGATTATGACTAGGGGTTGGTGATATGGCCCTAAAACAATATCACGATATTTCGGGCTATTTCTACGCTAACAATATTCTGAAAAATATTTTAATTTCAAAAACATACTAGTGCAAAAATAAAAACAATTTTATTTAGTATAAATATCTTGAATATTCAGTAGAATAAAAATGCAAAAAAAAAAAAAATTGTAAACAGTAACTTACAACTCTGATTTTCAATTATAATTTCAATTTAATCAATTACAAATAAAATAAAGTAACAAATGTAATACTGTAGTACTGCTTGACCGTGTGTCATTTTCCATACATGTCCGGGAGTGCTATGTTTGAAAACTATTGCCTTTTTAGGGATGCTATATCTTCGGTGTACCTGTTTAATAAGCTGTGTGAAGCCTTCCTTCTCAACTGTGTTAATCGGCACCGTATTTTTTGCCAAACAAAATTCGACGGCGTCTGTAATTTCTTTCCAGTGTTTGTTCTTTTTATGATATGGAGCACCAGCTTTCCAGAGATACAGCGATGCTATACTGAGTCAGTGTAGACCGTCTGCTTGAACTCGCACTGGATGTTGAGTCTCTTCATGCGACATTTTTGACTTTCCTCATACTCAGCCGAATGCTTCCGCTTGAGATGGTGAAATTGGTTCGTTGTGTTTGCCCCCCTTTGTTGTTACAGGCTTGTTTCATATTACCGTGGTCTGTTGTAGAGGTTTTATAACCAAACCACCTCCACACTACTGAAATCACTCCCCTTTTTGGAACAAACTCCTCCTCCACAGAGCTGCTTTCATGTGGCAGAATCATGTAACCAGTCACGTTACTGCATTACGTCAGCAAGCCAGAATATCACTATTCTCACGACATGGATTTAAAAAAAAAGAAGAAACCGGTTTTATCGCGAAAGATACGATATGGCACACTCCTAATTATGATTCTAAAAAACTTGGCTATGATGAACTCTAATTTTTCCAGTTGTCAAAAATTGCCTAGTGTTTTCATTGCATCTCAACTAGTTAGAAAAGTTGTTAAGTTCCTATATAAGGGATATCCTTTAACAAACTCATGGGGGTCAAGCATTACAAACACATCTTTTTTTTTCTCCTTAAATGAACCTAACTGAACATCATCTGCTGAGAACACTAGCTAATACTAACTAAACTTCTGAAATGTAAGCAAGCTCTTGATTCTCATGGATGTGTCTGGTCATGTCATGTTTCCCTCTGCTCTCATTCATTGTGCTTCTGTATACACGTTCCTGCTGCTGAGGGTAAACAGGTGGTGAGCAGACTGCATAGCTACTGAACATGTGATTAGCCGTAAAGATGAGTTTCAACCCCTCTAGGGCAATCCCGTTTATGGGACTGTTGACAGAAACCATTCCCTTTTCCCACCGCCTCTGTCAGTGTGTCGACCTTGAAAAGCTTCGCCTCTCAGCACCTTCTCCTCTCAGAACCTTCTCAGAACCTTCTCCTCTCAGAACCTTCTCAGAACCTTCTCCCTCCATGTTCCCACAGAAGATGAAGTTGATGAGCAGCAGCACAGCACGACGGGCAGCGACGGTGCAAACTCTGGCGGAGACTCGCCCACGACCAAACGCAAGGGCAAGTTCTCCAACCTGGGCAAGATATTCAAGCCGTGGAAATGGAGGAAGAAGAAGGTCACGAGTGAGAAGTTCAAGGAGACCTCGGAGGGTACGGCGTCAGAGGGTTATGGCTTCAGTCCGCTTTTCACAGCCCTGAAATAGTCGGGGTTTTTTTTTTGTTTGTTTGTTTTACTGCCATTGAACCACTATGATCTGTTTGTTTTACCGATGCTTCCTAACTTTGCTTCAGTAATGGATTGTAATGTCTGTGTGTCAGTGCTGGAGAGGAAGATCTCGATGAGGAGGAGCAGGCAAGAGCTAATAGACAAAGGAGTACTAAAGGAGGTCCTGGACAATGGTACGGCCTCCTGCAGGAGGCGAGCACGCACTCAACAAGATTTTCACATTTTAAATCCTGATGAAAGCTATTCAGGCACAAATAGACAAACCATATACTATGAGACTAATCTCTAAAGTAAGTAGATGCTAATAACCACTAATGTTTGCCCTCTGTTTTGTAGAGAGTAACGATGTAAAAGCCCCCACCGTGAAGAATGGTCACACCGCACCTATATCAGGGGAGCGCTCAGACGGCAGGGGCCCGACCTGGCGGGCTCAGGGCGAGGAGCGGAAAAGCTCGGCCGATGCGGACCGTCGCAACCGAGCGCCGTCGGACATACCCCGTAACCGGCAGCCCCTGGACGTGGACGCCCGCACGCGCGGGGTTCCCCACACGGACCGCCACCCGAGCTCGGACGGAGACAAGCGCACGGCATCTCTGCCGAGAGACAGGCACGGGCAGGACGACGGCAGGCACCGCGAGCGCAGGGACGACAGGGAGGACAGGGAGCGGAGGGACAGGAGAGACAGGAGGGATGACCGAGAGGAGGTGGAGAGGAGGGATAGGGAGGAGAAGAAGGAGGCGAGAGAAAGGAAGGAGGAACCGCTGAGGGAGAAGAGGGAGGAGCGGGGCAAGAGGGACGAGGGAGGCAGGAAGGAGGGCCGGCGGCCAGAGCCCGCCAGGCTGGTTGTGGAGAGCAGGCAGGTCAGACCTACGTCGGAGCTGGACATCAGGACTGCTCTGCAGAAGAGCTCTTCAGAAGTGGGCCAGAGGGTGCGTCCAGCCTCCGAGGCAGATCGCAGGAGCACTCTCCCCCGACACGCCACCTTCGAGGAGGAGCCGCGGAGGCGCACAGGTAACAGTAAAAGGATGTGACTAAAGGGTTCATGGTTAAGCTCTGGAAACTGTGAGGAGCAGATTAGCTAAGGTCTTATTTTCTGTCAATGCAAAGCCCTTGTGCTTCAGCTGGACACACGCGTATGTTGCCTTGCTGTTTATGCCCCATGTGTTTGCTTATGCCGTTTGTTTGTGTGTTTGTTTGTTTGTGTGTTTGTTTGTTTGTGTGTGTGTTTGTTTGTTTGTGACCCCCCCGCCACCCTCGTGTTAGGATCCACTGGCATGCGTGTTCTCCCCATCCCCGAGCCAGTGCACCTCCCCCCTACTGAGCTGCAGCTCCACTCTAAACAGCCCATCCTGCCCCCAAAATGGCTCATGTCCTCCACCGAGTCTGGCCAAGCCTCATCCTCGTCGTGCTCTTCATCTGCATCATCTGCATCTTCGACATCCTCTTCCTCATCTGCTCCCCCCATCGCTAAGCCCCCTCCCCGCACCGTGTCCCTCACCGTAGACGAATCGTCCCGCCAGTGCGCCCCACCAGTGCCGGCAAGCCAGGAGGCCCCGCCCACCGCCCTGCCTCATGCCCCGCCCCCCTCCCCAGTACCGCCTCCTGCCGCCGTTTCTGCTTCCGATGCCCCGGCACCCTCTGTCCCTGCTAGATATCCCCCGGTGCCTCCTCCCAAACCCACCAACCGGAACAGCAACCCCGCGCTGCAAGGTGAGTCCTGTCCTCCAACGTCTGCCGTGCGCTTCTTACCCCGCGCTCCTTTCAACCATCATCCTGGGCCTTCAGCTGCTTTGCGTTTTCTCTGTGCCGCACATCCTGGAAGCACTGTAGCGCTGAAACGGGCCAAGTTTCTTAATCAGGAAACGACTCGCTTAGTTACGGCTGTGGTGCTTTTGGGAGTCTAGCGAGGTATGGTTAAAAACTCCAACTGGGAATTTTTTGTTGCTTTTATTTGTTTATTTATTTTTATTTTTAAGCATTCTAGGTTTGAGGTGTTGAGAATGAAATTGTGAAAAGAAACATTACTAGGGGTTAACAGAGCGATCATCCTGGTCAAAGTACAAAGGTTCTGGAAGTTAATGAGCTCACTGTCACAGCAAACATTGAAACTTCCTGTCTGATGAGTCATTGAAGCCTTTGGAACTAGAAAGGCTTGTTTGACATGCAGCTTTTCATACTGGTGTGTGGAATGTACCAAGTGAAACCCAACGGCCACTGGCATCTTTATTAGACTGTTCTTTCATCTGAAATCTTTTTTTTTTTTTTTGCCCTCTTCCTCCATACTGGTGTGTGTGGAATGTACCAAGTGAAACCCAACGGCCACTGGCACCTGTATTAGACATTAGGATTAGGTATCTGTATTAGTTCTTTCATCCTAAATCCCCCCCCCATCATTTATATGAGTAGAAGCTTAGTTGAGCTGTTTCTCACAAATGACTGACTATGAGCAGGTCTTCATTCACTGTTGTTTTTGCAAAGCATGCGAGAGAAAGAGTTCAGGTTTGAAAGTGGCAGATTTATGTACTGTGGCACTGCATGTTGGCACAGCACAGAATATATTTCAGTATATTTCAGGTGAAAATTGAAATGTCGGACAGAAGCACGTTGTCATTTACTCAGGGACAGGTGGCGAGGTGTTTTGTCCTAAAACATGAGACATGTGGCACCTTTTGAAAGATTTTTCTGGGGGGGGGGGGAACCTGAACACTGAGTGGCAAACGATATGTAAGCAGCAGCTCAAAGCTAATTTATGAAATGCAGTATGATTGAATTTACAGGTAAAATGGGAAAAGTTTTAAAGAATACATGTGATTATTTAAATACTAATGCCAACATATTTTGGATGTAAAAGAGATTCTAAAATCTCCTAACACACACAAAAAAAGCAGAAAACCTGGAGGCTAATTAACTGGCAACAACGTCCACAGCAATTGATAAAGGAGCTTCAACATGAAACCAGTTGCATAGCTGAGTGTAATGGACCCTAAAGACTTAATTAGGAAGAAAGTAATGCGATGTGGATCTGAACTAGCGTGTCTGCTTGTGTGGGTGTGTTTTTGGGCCTGCGTGGTGTTTTTCTAAAACACAGATCTGCAGCTTGTCGGCAGGTTCTCACAGGGTGCGCACACACACACACACACACACACACACACACACACACACACACACGTGTCGAATCGAAAGCGTTGCATCACTGTGTTTGTTCCATAAGCAGCATCGGCGTGTGAGTAAAATGGGGGGCTGGAGAGCCACGCTCCTCTCCGAACTTGCCGAGGGAACTCTGCCACAGAGCCGCTGCAGGGGCCACGTTTCTGGGCTTCGAGCGTGCAGAGCCTTGCACCGGCGTGTCGAGCCGTTTATAGAGCGCAGGTGCAGGCCTGGGACGCTCTGGGATCTCCCAGTGGATGAGTAATATGTATATGGATATACTTTATTAAACAAGAGGTATTTATGAGAACTACCCAAAAGTGTTGTACGATTTGCCTGTACCATTCATCCTTGGGACTTGGGAGCCTCTGTATTCGTGATTAAGGCATTACCGCTGTGTCGTTTATGTAAATGAAGGGGGAGGGGCAAGGGTTGCACTGCAAAAATATCATCAGATAAGGCTAACAGCCCCACCCCCACCCCCAGCCGCAACGTTACACAGGGACGGCAAAGCTTCTCCTCCTTCATACTGGACCAGCTGCCGATGGCAGGCCGAGCGTGGCGTCTACCTCTCCCTGCCTGGTTACCTGTGTTGCCGTGGCGCCCAGCCGTGCCCAGGTGCCAGCCCGCCCTTCAGCACGCGCGCCCTCCCACTAACTGAACGACAGCCAGACTCTGCATGTCTCCAGTGGTCTTGTTTGGTTTTTAGACGTGGATGTGAGACTGAACCAACAAGCCGAGGCTGCCGCCCATCGGAGGCTGAAGCTACACCCGTGTGTGTAGCCCTCTCACGCTCACTGTGCCAGACCATAACCTCCTGCATTGTTCCTATTTTATCAGTCCCGACTGTAGTGTACAGCACGGCATAATCTAACATAATTTACTGTTTAAAGTGAAATGTCCTTTTAGACACATGCCTGTGGCACTGCTAACACCTGTTGTTGATCGTTTTTAACTGTGTTCCTGCTTTGCTGGCTTCTACATTCCGCGTTGCCTGCGGAGAACGTTTTCTTATGCAAGCTCCTCTCCTTATCCTCCACAGGTGATGCACCTCCAACAACAGGACATTCCCACCCAGTATCCCACCCAGTATCACACCCAGTTCCAGCCAAGCGCTCCCCTCCCGTCCCCCCTAAGAGGACAACGCCTGTCGCCAAACGCCAATCAGAAGACCTCTCATCCCACCAGCCCGAGCCTTCTGCCAGGAGTTCCTCCCCTGGGCTTCCGACCTCCCAATCAGAAGACGGCAAGGGCTCTGGCCCAGGGCCTGGGACGGCCTCTCCTCCGCCCGCCCACGTCCCTCCGTCTCCCACTCGCGCCAACCCCCAGCCTGTAGCGGTGAGCGTGGACCCGCCCAGCCCCACCACGGAGCCGCCTCCCCACCCCCCCGTCCTGCCCCTGCACATCCAGATTCAGAGGGCGCTTACCAGCCCCAGGCCGCCTCCGCCCAACCCGGAGGGCTCACAGAGGGCTCGCTCCCTTCTGTTCGAGACGCCGCCAGCGCTCGGCGTGGACACAACACGGCACTCACTCCCTGTGACCATCGAGCCCCTCAGACTGTGAGCACAAAACATTGTTATTGTTAAATTTAAAGGGATCGTTAATTCTGTAATGTTGGTTTTGTAATGGTGAAAAATACAGCCGTAACAAGACCTGGGGCCCCTCGTGTCCCTGTTATATGTTAGATATGCTGTCCTATATTCTGTTCTACCCCTTGTAGATATTTTATGAAAATGATCAATCAAATTTTGTTAAATACTGTACATAAATTAAACAGTTATTTTACATCTTCATTAGATTTAAATTGGTTAAAGTCTGGTGCATAATACTAACCGTTTTACAGTATGTGTATTTTAATTGCCAATTTAAAATGTTTCGCTTTCTCTGTAAAGAATTTAGATTCCATGAATCCAAAAAATAAAAAATTAAAAATCTGTTGGGTGTTGCTTGGCTGGTATGAATTTCTCTTGAGCAGAAGTGTCACATTGGTATTGTGCACACTTGTGTTGTGAGTGGAATTCAGCTGGAGTGAACCCTTAAGCTTTAACATGCGCAGACTAAAGATAGTTTCTCTCTTTTTCTTCTTTCTTCCTTTTTCTCCCTCTCTTCCTCAGGCCTGAGGATGACGATTTTGATTTGGAGGAGGAGATGCAGAAGCTTCATCCCACTCCACGTCCTGCACAGCAGCCCGAGCTGGAGCCCCGGAGTAGGCGGGGCTTAGTGGGTGACCCCGTTGTGACGGTCATCCCTGAGCATGGGGGGGAAGGGGACAGCGAGGAGGAAGAGGAGGAAGAGGAGGAGAGCGACTCGGACGGACCCGTCATCTACCGAGACGACGAGGATGAGGAGGATGTGCCCATTAGTATGAAACTTGGTCCTGTTTTCTTAACTTCATGGGTCGAATGTTTTGAATTTGAACTTTGAACTCTGAATTTTGACGTCAGAATTTTAATATGCAGATTAAATAAACACTGACGCAACTCCTGTGGATTCAGAAATACTCCTCTACTAGGAGAAGGCCAGGCTGAGTCAATGAAACGAAGGCGAGCTCTAAGGCACATGTGTTACATGGGTTGTGTGTGCGTCAGGTGGCCTAGCGAGCCGTGTGAAGCGGAAGGACACTCTGGCCATGAAGCTGGAGAAGCAGCAGGAGCGGCAGGAGCTTCCCCCCCAGGAGTCCAGCAGCTGGAAGAGCCGTGAGCAGTGGGAGGCCGTCCGCAACAAGATCGGCACCACCCTGACGAGGTGCACACGCACGCGCCGCCCTTCCGGGCTTTAGCCGTCAGGACTCTTTTAGCCGTTGGTGTTTCCGCACGAACGCGCATTAAGACATGTTCGCACGTCAACGCTGTGCTGTGTTTTGCTACTGTATCCCCTCAGGAGACTGAGCCAGAGGCCCACACAGCAAGAGCTCGAGCAGAGGAACATTCTGCTAGGTCAGTGTTGCTAACAGCTTTCACTTCCCTCCTCACCAAGCTTTCCTCCCCTCCGTTGGTTTTGGTGTAACAACAGCTTGCCGAGCCAGCTGCAGCTCCCTTCAGTTTTAAGGCCTCACTGCTGCCTCCTGGTGGTCTGCCTTTGCAGTTAATAACACCTGCATGGATTTGGAATGTAATGTGTCTCAGCAAGTCTGTTTCTGTACTGCTGGAAAACCAATGGGGGGGGGTGTTGTTGTTTTGTTTGTTTTTTTCTAAATGGAATGCTTGTTCCTTGTTCTAGCCAAGAACGAAGCAGACCGGCGAGCAGAGAGGAGTGAGATCAAACGGAGACTCACGAGAAAGGTCACACACATACACACACATATTTGCTCAGACTAGGTTGTGCCTCTAAGGGGCAAACCTGTGAAGATTTGATTTACCAAGGACCTCTGTGCTCATGAACATATCTGCTTGTGCAGTTGTCCCAGAGGCCTACAGTAGCCGAGCTACAGGCCAGGAAGATCTTGCGTTTTCATGAGTACGTAGAGTGCACACACGCGGAAGACTACGACCGGCGTGCAGATAAACCCTGGACCAAACTCACCCCTGCGGATAAGGTAAACACTTGCATCTCAAAAAATGGAGACTCCAGTTATGGACACACCAGTACACACAGTAAAAGGCCACGATTTAAAAGTACAGAGAGAGTCTGCCAACTCAGCTTATCAAGGTTCAGCGAATCAAAGTCTACTGGAGTTAAATCTGCATATCTTCAGGAGCAGAGATGGTCACCTGTGAGTTAAAACTACATTCAGAGTGCAATCTGGACGTACTGCACTAGGACAGAACTGATCCCATATGGTTTTCTATGTAAGGACTGACCTAGGCTGCTGGACACCGGCAATTTTATTTAAAGAGTTTCACCAGCTGAGGTTACAGATGAGTCTTGGGTTCTTAGTGGGTGTGGGTGTGGGTGCATGACACAGTCTGCCGTCCCTGAGGACATGTACTAAGATTGCTTCCATCCTCTCTCATCTGGGGACTTTCTCACTTCAGGCTGCCATCAGAAAGGAACTGAATGAGTTCAAGAGTTCAGAGATGGAAGTCCATGAGGATAGCAGAATGTATACCAGGTACAGCCCCTACACTACAAGTGAACTTTCTGATACTGACTCAGAAATGATACTGACGGCAAAAATGTGTAGTGATAATTATTCAGTTATGTATTATGTGATCATGTAGCTTTTGTAGGTGTGGACGTAGCTCATTTGAATCTTATAAAGCAGTTATAAAGCAGAACATCTGTCTAGGTTGACCTCAAAATTAAAACCAGCTGAAATATCCCAATAGTGGTTAAATATTTAGTATAATGCTGTGATGTGCTTTGTTATAGTGGCAAATATTACTTCTAAAAAAAACCGCAGAATTTTAATGTGAATTGAATACTTAGTATTTATTTTTTAGGCTGGATTCTCTGTTTAAAGCACAGTCTCATATGGGTTCACATTCCTAATAAGAACTGATGTTGCATAAATCCCACACTCTATAAGTACTAAATGCATAAGTACTGATATCACAGCCTGTCAAAACAGATCCGTTTCAGCTTGTGCCTCATACAAAAGCACTAACCCAGCGCATCACCTCCATCTCGCAGGTTTCATCGACCGTAATCAGCCACTGAGGAAGAGAGCTTCACCTTGCAGAGAAAGGGCGGGACTCTGGGCCGCCACGCGTGGGCAGGGTTCCTCTCCTCCACCCCTGCTGCTGCTGCTGACAGGCCCGTCGAACCACAGCGACTGTCCAGCTCCACAGCACAGAGCCACACAGGCTGTGCAAGGCGAAGGTGCCTTCACTAAGACGTTTTTTTTTTTTTCTCCTCCTGAGGGTCGTTATGGAGTGCCAATCCCTGAGACGTCCCGGGACTCCACTATGGCTTGGCTGAGTGGCCCAGTTCATTTCGGCTGGTACTGAGACTTTATAACAGCAGGAGATGTAACTGACTGGGTGCCAGACATGCTCAGTTGATTGTCACCCAAATTACCTTTTTTTTGTTTTTAGACTATGCAAAACCAGAAATATATGCACACACACATATACATGTATGTGTGTGTATGTATATATATACACATACATACATGTGTGTGTGAGTGTATGTATTTATTTTTATAAACAGGAATTTGTGTGTTCAGCAATATTTCCTTTTATCGTAATGATGACACTGTGATCTTTGTAGTCAGAACAAAATGTGTCCGTGGCATCATAGCATGGGTGTGGGTGTGTGTGTGTGTGTGTGGGTGTGGGTGGGTGTGAAGGGGTGTGTGGTTATGGTTGTAAGGGGGTGTTTAAGTGTGTGTGTGTGTGTGTGTGTGTTTGTGTGTGTGTGTGTTTGTGTGTGTGTGTTTGTGTGTGTGTGTGTGTGAAGGGGTGTGTGGTTATGGTTGTAAGGGGGTGTTTAAGTGTGTGTGTGTGTGTGTGTGTGTGTGTGGGTGGTTAGAGGTTGTGAGGGGATGTGTATGTTTTGAGGATATGCTGTACATGCTGTACACCTCTGCCTTAATGCTGATGCAGAAATACTTCAGGTTTTCTTAGCCGCTTTACGTACCCGTAAATGTAACGGAAAAGGGCTCAAACCATTGAAACAGCTACAAGCTCAGGGTTCATCTGTGGTACTTCCTCATGCATACCGCCTTCTCTCCATGTGCATCTCACTGCTCATCCCTCTCATTTTCAAATGCATGTATGTGACTCTTAACATTGTGCTTTTTCCTTTTGGCAAGCAGCCTAAACACAATACAAATTCTTTATTCTAAATTTAACTGTTAAAGTTGCGAAGGACGATGTTACAAATGACTCTTTGTACACTTAAACTGACAAAATGATAATACACTTTTTTTTTTTTTTTTTTTGGTTTGGTACATTTGAATTACTTCTCATCAGTTGTATGGTACACTGTTTTGGAAGCTCATAACAGACCTACTTTGTAAAGATGTACACATTAGATCCAGTTAATTGTATATCTTGTCTTCCTGAACATAATGTTCAAAATATGTTTTAATTGTAATTATAGTATTACACAAAGCTGTTTTTTAAAGCACAAATGTAACGGTATGATAATGGTGTAAGTAGTGCAAAAAATAGTACTGAAAAAACTGTTATTTTACTGATGTATAGTTATTTTTTATGCAAATGAAAAATCGAAAATAACAAATGAACAGTTACTTCATGATTTGATTAAAACTCTAATTTCAGATACATTGTTGTGTTCTGTTTAATTGATGCTAATGATTAAAAGAATCACTAAGGTGGTTATTCAGAACAATTACATCAAGTCAAAATGTATTTATCACTTTTTACAACTTGTGAAATGGGAGGGGGACAAGCATCCAAACATACCAGTTTATCAAAATACTTAACAAAAAACTAACAATGCCTTAGTATACAATTAAGTTTTTAACTTGGATCAAAATACTTAACAAAAAACTAACAATGCCTTAGTATACAATTAAGTTTTTAACTTGTACTTAAAGACTGATTCCCTAGCACTAGCTGGGAGTATCTGCATTTTAGACTAACTGAAGCTTGCTTATGTTTCTACTGGAACATCCATACAGCAAGGCATTGCAATAATCCAACCTAGAGGTAACAAAAGCATGAACTAGGATTTCTGCATCATGCAGTGACGTATTTCTGAACTTGGCAATGTTCCTGAGGTGAAAGAAGGCTTTCCTAGTGCTATTATCTACATGGGCTTCAAGTGAAAGACTAGAGTTACTTGTTGTAACTGCAAGACCATCCAGAGTTACTTTGTAATCAGAAAGATTCCTTCTATCAACCTGTTGTCCAAGTACTTCCGTCTGATCAGAATTTAGTAAAACAAAATTTCTCAGCATCCACTGTCTAATGTCCTCTATACATTCCTCTACTAAGATGGTATTTCTCACCTGGGCATAGATGCGTGTCATCAGCATAACAGTGGAAGATGATACCACCTTATGAATAATTTCACCCAGATGTAGCTTATACAAAGAAAAAAGCAGTGGCCCTAAAACAGAACACTGAGTAACAACAATCTTCACCTTACTGAGTGCAGAAGATTCATTACTTTACATCAAACTGATAACAATCTATCAAGTAAGACCTATAAACCAGCAGACCTAAACTATTCACATTTTCTAGTCTCTGGAGGAGAATGGTATGATCGACAGTGTCGGAAGCTGCAGTAAGGTCAAGTAACACAAGCAAAGACACACAGCACTGATCAGAGGTCAGTAGTAGGTCATTTACCACTTTAACCAGGGCTGTCTCTGTACTATGATGAGGCCTAAATCCTCGCTGATAGATTTCATGAATGTTATTTCTGTGTAGGTAAAAAGACAGCTGTTGTGCTACAACTCTTTCTTGGATACTGGAGATATAGAGCAAGGTTTGGTATTGGTCTATAGTTGAATTGGGTAAAGATCAGGTTTTTAATCATGGGTTTGATAACTGCTAATTTAAATGATTTAGGAACATGGGAACACCTCTTTTTAGAAGAGGTTCAATTACCGCTGGTTGTAATTAAACCACCAATTAAAACAATCAAGTCACTTCTGTTCATGATTGGTTTTATTTGGAACATCAAATCACTGGCTTCTTTATTGAGCATATGCCTTATATAGATGCAGTTTGTAGGTGTACAATTATAATCCAAATATTGGTAAGTACATTTCATCAACTATCCTGTATCTTGTATATCATAGTTGAGTTTCTGACTGCTGGACTACTGCTGCCTGGACACAGGGTGAGGGACTGATCAAAGTGGCTTTTACACTGACTTGGTATGAGCATTGTTAGAAGTGTTTTTCACCAACAAGTTCATGGATGACAGCACTGTTGCTATAGATTTTATGATGTCATTTCATGATGCACATACGTCATGGACTTGCCAAGACCTTGACTGAAAATATCCTTTACATGTTCTATAATGAAGAATTTTAAAGACAGTAAAATGAGATTAGCTTAAATACTTTGATGTATGAAAACTAGTTGTTTTCATACACCCATACCAAGAGTAAATGCCCTCTTTGCTCAAGAACCATCCAAAATATATTAGTTCCAGTGCAACTGTACCTGTGTGGAGGAGAATCGGCCCTCAAAACACCAGTGTTGAGTGGTTAAGAGATCTGAAAGTGGAGCACAAAAATCATTACAACAGCAGTCTGAGAATGGGTCACAAACATGAGCTGGGCAGCACCTGGGCCTTACATGATTCCTACCGGCTACTGGCTTCCATGCAGGCTAACTAACAAGGGCTAAACACCATCCAACTACAGAGCTGTCCACAACATGAAAGCTCCTGTCAGGAATATTAGCCACCAAGCTGGATGAAGATATGTGCAAGTACATGAACACTGCTCTGTCCACACTGCTGTTCTGCATAGATCTAAATCCTGAATACACAGTCAGGAGCAGAATTACCACCAACGACCTCTTGTACATGGATGACATGAAGCTGTATGCTGAGATAGAAAGCGACATTGAACTACACATGACCAGGTTCTACAGCAAGGGCACAAAAATTGCTTTTGGGTGGTGTTGGCTCATAGTAAAAAGAGGGAACCTAATCAGGACAGAGGGAGCTGAACAACCACAAGGCCATATATTTGTTTCAGACATGGAGGACTGAAACAAATACCTGAGTATTTTCCAAGTGACATTCCAAGTGACATCCAAGTATCTCCATAGGGCAAGGCAGGTCCTCAAGAGCCAGTTGAATATGAATAATAATATAAAAGCCATGAACATGTATGCCCTGCCAGCTGGATACCCAACAGGCATAATAAGCTGGCCAACAAGACCAGAAAACTCACAATCCATGGAACACTCCACCCAAGATCCAGCATTCAAAGGCATCCAAATCCAACATTTAAGCCAGAAGGAGGGAGAAAGTGCCTGCAATGTGAAAGATCCAATGTCCAGATTGAGACACGAAACATCCATGAATGCTGCATTCCAAGCCAAAGCAAAACTGAAGGACAACGCACAGGCACTAATTATGGCAGCACGAGATCAAGCACTAAGAACTGTGTCAGTCACATAATGGGTGTATCACACCATACAAGATCCACTATGGAGCCTCTCAGATCTAGTACCTATATAGGAAGGTGTGAACTGGACACCAAATGAGAGGAACCACAGAAAGTGTTGAACAATGTTGAGATCCTGTGGAACCTACCAATCCAGACATAAATAAGTAGTGGTGAACCAACCAGATATTATAGTAGATAGAATGCAGAAACCAGCAATGATAGATGTGGCTGTCCCAAGTGATGGAAACCAAATAAAGCAATATGGAAAAATACCAAGACAAAAGAAACAGAGAGAATGTGTAAGGTTATCAGCAAGGTTGTCCCAGTGGTGATAGGGGCACTTCCTGTTGTGACGCCTAAGCTGGAGCAGTGACTCCAACTGATTCCAGGAACAGCAGCATCAATCTCTGTCCAGAAGAGGGTGCTCCTAGGAACAACAAAAATGTCACAAGTCTCAGACCTTTGGTACAGAGTGTCTGGAAACAAGATATGACACACTGGAAGTTTCAGATTTTTTATATGTAATCTAGAGTCCAACACTAACATAACAGTGATCATTATCTTCTCAAAGCTTTGCTTACACATTTGATGAAAGACTTCTGTACAAACTGTAATTTTTCTTTGGAAGCCTGGAAACAACGTTCAGCACCATGGTTTAAAATGTTCAGAGAGGGGTCATATCGCAAAATCCAATAACTAGCTACAGTTATTAAAAATGGTTCTTAAAATGTGCACAGTAAGAGTTGTGTGAGGAGTATACTCCTGTGAGTGTACCATTTTGTTATATTAATGTTTTCGTGTTATATGTTGAATATTTTATGTATGTTTTGATATATCAATATTTTTTATATTAAACTAGGTGTGAGGCACCATGACTTTTACTTGATGTGACTCCAAATTTCTGAAAGATTAAGTAGATTTTTTCTTCATCTGAATTTCTATTTTCTTGTGAGTTTTACTGAATATTTGCATCTTTTCTAAAGAGTTATAAATGTTGGACTTTATCATGCTATTACTAAAGTGGCCTGTTGAGGGAGCTCTAACATAATATTGCTTGTTAAATATTTCTAACTTCAAACCATCCGCTCTCATTTTAGTCGTTCTTAAACAGATTAAACGAAATAAGAAAATTATGTGAAATGTAAGCTACGTTATTTTAGCCTATATATTTTCTTGGAACTGCGGTGTTAAATTATCATTTGTATGATATTGTATAATATTCCACTGTTATATGAACGTTTAAATTCCAGATGAGCTATTTATTCCGAACTAAATCAGGCTTTTATGATCACTTGAAAGCCCTTGATATTTAAATTAAAAAGCGAATAAAAGCAATTTTCTCTATACAGTTGTTTTTATTTGTATTCTGTCATTGTGGTGCTAGCTGGCACTATCAACTTTTACATTATGTCTGTCTGTTTCTCTCTCGCTCTCTCATTCGTTTTTCTCCCTGCCGCTATGATTGTGTTTTTCTTCCTACCCTTTTTATTACTTCCTGACTCCCATCTGAATGTGTTTGTTTGTACTGGGCGTTGATGAATCCTCTACCAAGGTCTGCATTAGAAGTAGCGTGGCAGCACTTCTTAATGAGCCTGTTCTGCATCTTGGCTCTTGCAAGCCCAAAGCTATTTTTTTTGCTCCTGTTGTTTTTCACGCGACAAAAGGTTAAACCTTTTGTTTTCTTAATATACATAATATATCATCAGGTAATTATCAAGCTCTCAAAGCACAAAGATATAAAGCAGTCCCCAGGACTGGAGAATGACTGTTTAACTGCGTACTGAGTCTGGCTGTTTTGACAGACTGGCCCATGTCAGGAACATTAGCAGCTATTTTTCAAGCCCCAACTCCTTAGAGAGAAATCTTCCACACGCTGAAATGAGCCGAATAGGGAACTGGTAAGTGGCAGTGCCAGCCAAGCGTATATTACATGAACGAGGGAGAATTACATGAATTAATATTTTCTTGTGCAGCTGGACAAAGCAGTTGAGAGGAACAACTAAGCTGAACAGGAATCGAGCCCAATGAACGACAAGCTGGTTGAACTTATGTTGTCTTCCTGCCTAAGCCACATGCATGTACTTTTGTGATTACGATTTATTACGGTATGTGTACGATAGCCTGACTTCACATTCCTGTTCCCACACGAGAAACATGACGCAGAGTCGAGCGACAAACAGATACGACATTCTCCTCACTGTAAATCGCCAACAGCTATTTTTCTTTCTTGTCATACAGTTCACAATTAATTCGTGCTAGTACCAATACAGGGCTGCATGCTACAGCAACCACATGACCCTCCACAGCCACCGTTCTCCATTTCCCCCACCCCCCATTTTAGTGAAGAGAGAGATGGCAGAAAAAAATAAGACAGGACAAACAAGAAACTGACGTTTTCTCCCTTTTCCTTTTTATGATATTTATTATTTTCATTTCCCCCCTTAAATATAGTGTGGGGAAGGAAAGAGAAATGAACTCTGGTTATATATTGCCACAATTGGTTATTTTTTAGCTTTGTTGTGTCTTTCCAGTAGTGATCTGCATGGAGGTTAATCCAATATTTTATTGAACGTTTTTAGCAATAGTGACTGATGTGAAGGTTTTAAGGTGCCTGAGCACTGGGAATGAATGCATTCCCATGAATCCCATACAGTGCTGTTTAGAGGATGTAATGTGGGCTGTGAAGGGTATTATATTGCATTAACTAAAGTTATGAATTGATGGTCATGGAGAAAATATCAGTTGCCAGTTTAGGTTGAATTTTTTCATATTAGCAAGTCAGAGTAATATACTGTCCTTAGATGTTAAGAGATTACATATTTGTAATAACATTCTCTGAGGTTTAAAGTGTAGGATTATGTAGAGGAAGGGTGGATGATTACAAAGGTTTCAGATATTAATTGCTTTATTTAGAAGTTGTATATATTGGATGATATACTAAATCTTTAAAATGAATATGCTGAAAGTTGCAGTTTCTGATATATTTCTTTGATGACACCCATTTAATCAAAGATTAACTGTGCCAGGGTGGTTACTCCTCTCTGACTCCAAGTTGGGAATATGAAATGTTTAGTGTTAATTAGAAACATTGGATTATGCCATAAGGGAGGTTAATTACAGGAAGGGAATAAAATATAATTAAATATTTGTTTGATTTCTACCAAGCATTTAAGGTAGAACATACTGTGTTGTATTTATATAAATGTAGTTTTTTAATAGTTTTGCCTATGTAGCCAAAGCTGTCAAATCTCCAAGTCTTAAAATAACATCTAACCATGGATGGCTTGAAGCACTCGTCCATTGTTAAATGTAAACCAGATGATGTGTTAAGTATGAGTAATACAGATGTGGTGGTCCAAGTCCTCTAAAATGTTTAGGCTTTTGGACAGTGGATAATTTGAGATGAGGCTTTTGGTGCTTCCAGTAGAAATTTGTGATTGCACAGTGAAGAGAGGAGAACCAGCATGAAACTGAGGTGACAGGGGTCATAGAAAACAACTGACTTTAGAAAGGATATTCATTTTAATTGTGAATGTTCTACCAATTAGCCAGCAGTTTTCCACAGAAAGGGTGAAACTCTTCTCAGGGTTTAATTAGGTAATCTTTTGGGTTGAGACTTTGCAGTGCTGTTCTGTCACCGGTCGGCACCAAGTCATGACCACATTCACACAACCACCAATCTCAACTCCCTGTCACTTCACTAGTCCCAAACATCCCCTGACGATCAATTACACCGTTTCCCTATCACCTTCTCTTTATTTTGTTTCCAAGCACTTTGTATTGGTTTTTATAAGTCTAATGCCAGGTTTGTTTCCATCACTCTACAGAGCTGTTGATGCGGTTCCCATGTGTTTTTTTCTTGAGTAAGTATTTTTTCTTTAGTAAGAATTCATGCCTCATTTCTGTTTGACAGACATGTTGCATTTTTCTACTGATTGAGCTGATTTACAGCCAGACATTTCATTCATACATACACTTTGATTTAAATTAAGCGGAAATAGAACTTCAAACATTGTCAAATCAAATCACATTTAATTAGATACAAAAGGGAGAGAAAAATTTGAGTGATCTTGTCCAGTTTTGGAATGAATGGTAGTTATCCATGAATGAATGGTAGTTATCTATGAATGACTGATTGTAATTCAGTTTTAATAGGACTGTGGTTTAACCACATTTACAGGCTTGGTTGGCAATCTGGATGATTAATAATTCTACATGGCAATAGATCTGTGCATGGTTGTTATAGTGATGCTCTATTACACATTATCAGACTATCAGTTCCATCGTTTACCAGCTGGCATGTTTGTATTTTCTGGGTTCTTCTTAGTGCTCCTGATTTTCTATGCTGGATGTGTGAGCTGTAGTTCACTGAGCACCATCTGAGCACCATGTCAACTGGGTATCTCAACCTGGGCTACTGAAGTTAAATGATACTTAGGATGTGTTAGTGTAACAACATCTTTCTGCCTCTCTCTCGCTCTCTCTCTACCTCTCTTCTCTCTACTTTGTTCTCTCTCTGGTTCTCTCTATCTCCCTCTCCCTTCTGGGAGTTACAGACTTGATCATTTGTGCTTCTCTCACTCAGGATCCAATCTGCCACTGCAGAATAAGAAATAATTATTTTGAAAGTCAAATAGCTCTTTGGCCTTGGGATTCCTTGTGTGTCTGACTGTGTGTGTGTGAGAGAGAGAGGGAGAATGAGAGTGACTGTGGGAGTACACTGGAGGTGAGAGATTCAGCACCTGTCAGTATGGGTGTGTAGTGTAGGTGAGACAGTGTGAGATGGACGGTGAGGTTTTATAAAACTCAAAAACTGCATGGTTCCTGTGTGCTCTTAGTATAATGCATTTAGTAGGGGTATAGGGAGTAGGGCTCATTTAGTAGGGGTATAGGGAGTAGGGGCTCATTTAGTAGGGGTATAGGGAGTAGGGGCTCATTTAGTAGGGGTATAGGGAGTAGGGGCTCATTTAGTAGGGGTATATTGCAAGCCACAGTCACAGTAGGAATCAGACCAATACACTATAGCCAATGGTGAAATGTGACAACAGCCCAGGTCTCTTCCTAATGTCCATTAAGACATATGCAAAAAAGCTTCTTCTGATCACAAAGGACGGCAAGACATGGGTGTAATTAAAAATTTAATATTATTTCTTGGTAGTTGCAGAGGTGGATTGAGAACAAGTAAAGCAAAAACTTCTTTTTCAATTTTTAGGTCAGAGTATTAACCTTGCTTTGGGGGGTGACAGATGACAGATTTTTTTTGCTTAATGCTGTCCTGTGGACTGAGGTCTGTCCTCCCCGCTGGGCCAGACCCTGAATACCTTGTACCAAGTGCATCTGATGAATGTAGCATCTTTTCTCTTTCTTTTCCTCACTGCTCCTCCCTCTGCTACTGTGCAGCATCAGAAAAGGCTGTTCTGTATGCATCATCCACCTGGGCTAATCCATCTTCTCCAGCTGCTGCCACCACCCCACCCCACCCCCTCCATCCCTGCTCACCTGTTTATGTTTCTAGCCTTCACTCTCTGGAAGCCATTGTGGAGGGATTTAAAGAGGGATGAGGGCACCAGAGCAAGAGATACACTAGATGGAGAAGGAGCAGATGGGGATGGATGTAGAGGGCCCTTTCGGACCCCTGCAGCGACATGCTGGTGGGGTACTTTGCATGGTGGACGATGGGGTGTGGAGTGCTTGAAATGCAGAAGGAGAGAGCAGAGAATGGCAGGGAGCTGCGGTATAAGGATCCTAATCAGAAAGCAGAGGGGTTTCCATCACCTGTAAATGGACAGGCAGAATGCTTCTTGCAGTGTGCCACTTAAATTAGATGTGTTTTGGAAGAGAGTGAGAGTAGAATGTGTGTGTGTCTGTGTATATATGTATATATATGTATATATATATATATATATGCACTCTATTGCCAGAAGTATTCACTCACCCATCCAAATGACTGTGAACCAGTGCACAAAACAAGGTCCATAAAGACATGGATGGAAGAGTCTGGTGTGGATGAACTTGACTGGCCTGCACAGTCCTGACCTCAATCCAACAGAACACCTTTGGGATGAATTAGAGCGGAGACTGAGAGCCAGGCCTTCTTGTCCAACATCAGTATGTGACCTCAC
>JAOYMR010000026.1:5670022-5701289 GCA_025802075.1 Tenebrosternarchus preto
ATAGTGAAAAAAGGAGAGGACCCAGCACTGAGCCTTGTGGGACACCAGTGGAGAGTTTGCATGGAGTGGAGGTGGAAACCCCCCCCTTGGTAGGAGCGTCCCTCCAAGTAGGACACAAAACACTTC
The DNA here is from genome assembly GCA_025802075.1 of Tenebrosternarchus preto. Classification (NCBI taxonomy): domain Eukaryota; kingdom Metazoa; phylum Chordata; class Actinopteri; order Gymnotiformes; family Apteronotidae; genus Tenebrosternarchus; species Tenebrosternarchus preto. Next base: position 5,670,149 of record JAOYMR010000026.1, read on the forward strand.
CATGCAGTGCCAGAGATACCGAGGTCAGAGGATCTTGTTCCCCATACATGCTACAGTCTTCTTGTATTTCTCTCTTATTTCTCTCTTTATCAGAAATAATCGGTGGGAGCTACAGAAACATGGTGCTCTAGATATACGGCTGATATAAAAAATCAGCACTGCAGAGGGAGGGAAAAAAGAAAAATATATTCTTTTTTAAAAATATTAATACTATTATTGTTGTTTTTGAATTAGTCCCTGCCATCTTCGCATTCTGCCATTAATTAAATTGAGTCCACTGAATCAGTTTCAAGAATCTGGAGTACTCTGTACAAATCAGAACTGAGCCTTTGGTTTTGAGCCATAGAGTGAGGAGAAGGGATGTCCAGGCACACCACTTAAGTCTGTGGAGCTCAGCTCAATGTTCTGTCATGTCCCTGGCTCCCCTGAGTACTTCCTCACAGTGGGTATGTGAAAGAACATTCAGGACAGAAACTCAAGACCTGCCAACGATGTGACCGTTTCCTGCCTCCTGTCCATTCACCTGTCAGAAGTAGGTAGAGCCGGACTTAAGAGTATAAACCCACTTTGTCTTGAATCTACACCTAAAATCAGCAGTAAACGTTCAGCTGATCCGGGCGATGCTTAACATGCAGCAGCACGTGTAACTCAGTGAGAGCCAGAAAAGGTTCTGTTTTTGGAGTTGCCAAGAGAGGTCCTTTTTTAATCACAAAAGGTCAGCTGTATATCTATGAATTCTAGCACGGACAGTTGTTTATAACTTCTGTAAATAAAAATATGTTCAGGCTTTTGTCTACATTTCTAGAAAAAAAAAACCACTAGGAAATGTTCATCAGTGCTCAGTATGATGAAAGACCAGCTAATACAGCGCTGGAAGAAAAGTGGGTAAAAATATCAGTAAAACTAAATATGAAAAAATCTTTTTTTCGTTGCAGTGTAATTTAGAAGATGGCGTGCAGTTTCTTTGCAGCCCTTGCAGACAGAAACAAACACATAAGATTTTATTTATTCTTCTCATCCTTATCACAGCAGCTGCCTCAAGGGGAAGAGCAAACTCTCCCTCTGGCTCCCATTCAAATGCAGCAGAAATGTCAAAGGTGCTGTGTGCGCGCAAGTGTGTCTATGTGTGTTTGTGTGTGTTCATGTGTGTCTCTGCTGTCTACAGTCCTATTTTGTAATGATGCAAAGGTTTTTGTTCGTTCTGACAGACTGAAGGCCATTATTGCCATAAACACAGTGCATCTCTCTCTCTCTCTCTCTCTCTCTCTCTCCCACTCTCTCTCTCTCTCTCCTTCCCTCCCCCTCTCTTTTCTCTCTCTTTCTCTCTCTCTCTCTCTCTCTCTCTCTCTCTCTCCACACTACTACAAGCACTGCCTGGTCCTTTAACAGCTTGAGTGAAACTCTTCCTCTACATTTCAATTGCAGTCACCTTTTTAAAAACATCCCTTTAACAGCCAGTCCTCATCAGCTCAGATAGACATTTCTAAGTCACACCCAGGAAGTTAAATGCCAATGACGATTAAAGTCATAAATATCATGGTAAATCTCTAGTTCCACAGTATGTATTACTTCAACATATAATGTACAGTGGGTAAATGTTAACTATATCTATGTTCTTTCATTCCTATTATTTTATTTTATTTTATTTCTTTAGAATAAAGTGTAACAGTTGGACAGTATGTAAATGAGATAGGCCTTATCACTAGGAAGACATCATTCTAGTAAACTGAAAGGTTGAAAAACAGCAGACTCTCTGCCTGACTCCTATGGTACAGCAGGTACAGTTGTTGATTTTCAGTATCTGATCTGTTTAACTGGCACCACAAGGTATTGACCTGGTATTTCACATTACAGGATTCTCCACAGTCCATGCAGGCCATATTCACGTGTGCAAAAGTTCTGAGTCCATTTGATTGGTTGAAAATGTTCTAGCCATGCTAATAACAGTAATTTTTTTAAACCGTACTTGTATCTTTCCACTGACCACTGGTTGCTAAGTAACAACTACGGATAGTTTAATCCAAGACGCTGCTTTTGGGTGGAAGAAATTGGCAGTATTAAAAATGCATTTACAACCATGCTCAAGGCTTCCTTGTTTGCCTTATTTTATTTTACAAAAACATACAAAAGCCATAAAACATTCATGGCCATGTGTTTGCATGAACAAACTTCGTTATGTTCTGCAATACATTAAAAATGCCCACTTCCATAACACTACACTTTGCCTGTCCACTACAACCATATTCTATTGTCTACCATGAACCACACAAGACAGGTGCTGGTGATGATCACGGGTGAGTCCAGCAACATCCACACAGGACCCAGGCAGATGGCAGCTGTAATAAAGGCTTGTGATTGGCCGCCAGGGCCTGGGCTGACCTTGCATAGCACATGCTCTTAGGAGCTAATGGAGCATGTCAGTACTACTAATAAGGGCAGAAGAGAGGGGGAGGGGGGCACTGTTCCTGCTGGTCAGTTTTTCAAGCCGTATTTCATTTGGCTGTCCTGCTGTAGCCACCAATAAGGCCAAGGAGCTCAGACTCATCATCTAACCACGAAAAATGATGAGGTAGTTTAATTTATGGCAACGAAATAGAGGTATAAAGCCAGCTGTTTACATCAGTCATGATCATGACATGGTGCTTTATTAGTACTGAAGACCAAAAATGTGTAGTTTCCAGTAATTGTAAGGTTTCATTATGTTGTGTTGCCAACAACATTCAATAATTGTATTTAAGCATAAGTTTGACATTCTTAGCTTTCAGGGTGCATTTATGATAACAGCCTGAACGACGGTCTCCACAGCACCATCTCCAATCCCACCCGGCCCTGTGGGAACGACTCCTGACCATGACGGCAGGTAACACACCCTCTTCAGCCCTCTTACCAGCAGCCACACCAGAGAACCCTGTGCAGCTCTCAACCCAGACGCCTTTCTGTCACCCAATTCAGTAAGACATACCACCCCCACCTCCACCCCTCCCCATTGATTCTGTGACACTAAATGCAGACAAGCATCTTCTCCATCTGTGCTTCTCGTAAAGCAGCCCTCTGGGCCCTGTGTGATGCCGTGCACAGATCTTTTCATTCACTTGGCTAAATAAGACATGCTATCTATACTGCTATTATTAAAAGGCAATCACACTCTTTTCTTTTGTCAGTTTTTATTCTACTAGTTAATCTGGATGTAACACCAATGCCTTCGCTTTTTAACGCCATAATAAATTCACTCACTAAAACAGCATTTTTTATCTTCATCCTATTGCTCACCTTCACTCATCACTACAGATGATAAAACACTGCTTTATGCCTTGGTTACTTCCTAAACTCTATTACTGTAATCTTTTATGTGGTTTCTTTTTGGTTTTGTCTCACAAAGGTCCTTCAATACTGGACTATACGATATACGAATTGTTCACTTTGTTCACCTTTATAACCCACGAGCTGTTTTCTCTAAATCTTTATGAGCTCAATATCAAAATTCCACTATCTGGTGTCACCAGAGGTGAATAGTTTAATTCTGCTAGTTTAATTCTGGCTCCTCTAAAGGTTTCATTCCCATGCTGCCTAAGGACGTTTTTTGACTGACGGCCATTGCTTTCTCATTAGAGGTCTATATTTGGATTTCTGTAACGTGGCTTTGTGTTTATGTCTTTAAGTTTGAGAAATATCCTATATAAATTAAACATGTCAAGTCAAAATTTATTTATATAGCACTTTTTATAACAACCGTTGTCTCAAAGCAGCTTGATAGATGTCCGAGTCCAAAAGCCCTCAGTAATTAAGCCAAGAGCGACGGCAGAAAGGAAAACTCCCTGAGAGCAAAAGAGGAAGAAACCTTGAGAGGCTCAAAAAAGGGGCACAACAATAACAACAGTACAAACATTAAACAAAATGAGTAAAGTTGGTCCATTACTTGTGTGATTAGGTTCCTAATATCTAGTAAAATTGGTTTTAGTTTTCCCTTTTGACTTTAAACATCAAACACAGTCCACAACACATCCTAGCTTGTATCTTTAATTTGATCTTGATGGAAGTTAAATTGTCTGTGTGGTTCATCCTCAGCAGCAGTGAGTGATGTTCAGTTGGTGAGACTCAAGCAGAAGAAGGACATCAGGGTGGATCAGGTAGATCGGTAGATCATGAGTCAGGAATCTGGATCTCTGGTATCTCCTGGAGCCTCAGATGTAGCATGAGTAGCTCGAGTAGTGGGAGGTGAAGAGAGAGGGGAGGAAAGGAGACCACTAAACATTAGGTGTTAGAGGCTCTTATAATGTAATGGGTGTGGAAAATGTACACTTGTGCAGAGGGCAAGCAGGACGAGATATGACAGCATAACTAAAAAGGGTTAGAACCAGGAGCACAGACATGTGGGAGTCCTGGGATGTTAAACATCCAGCCAATCAGTGTCACAGACTGGAGTGAATTTGTGACATGGAAGGATGACAGCATCCCAGTCCCAGTTTTACCAAAACACTGTACCCCCCTCCTACCCCCGCTGGCTCTGCACCTTTTATTATTAACAAAATACTATTAACAAAATGCCTGAGTAAACAAGTAAGTTTTCAACAAAGACTTAAAGACTGATACTGTATCTAATTCCCGAAAAAACATGACAATGAATGATTATTATTGTTGTTGTTGTTGTTGTTGTTATAAGAGAATAACAGAGCAAGGGTTCTTTTTCTCATTTTCTGCCAAACTCTCTACTCTAGAAATGAGTTACCCTGGGTACTTTCACTATGATAAATAATTTCAACATTCATCACTTCTGTTCTTGGTTCTATTAAATAAAGAGAGGCCTCTGCAGCATTATTATGTTTTATTCAGAATTTTCTGATCTAATTCCCTGATGACCCCTTCCTCTATGGCCTCCTTCAATCCATCATGTATAATTAATAAGTAAGTGGCTCACATACAAGAGTGAAAAAACTCAATTAAAAACGACACTTCATCTGGTGCTAAGCACCTGCAGTAAGACGTGGTGCCAGTTGCTATGGTAGTGGGGGCTTTCCATTACTTAATAGATCAGATTGAATTTGAGAGCTCAAATCTGAAAGCTCAAATTTCGGACAGTGAACTCAAATGCACACAAATTCAAATAGGGAAATACATCTATATGCAAACAAAATATACATATACCTGAAAATTATCTAAAGCCACATCATAATCAGTAGCATTAATACCCAAGCATTATTTTTTATGAATTTTTATTCAGGTATGATTCTAAAAGGGAATGTATACAATGCCAGTGAATACAACACACAACCATATGTCAAAGATCTTTTCTATAGAAGCCTGCATGGAAATAAAATAACTAAAAGGACAAACAACAATATGTCTTTTCACCACTGTGTTCACACAGTTATTTAATATGTGATTAGAGAAAGAATGAAGGCAGAAGAAACATGTAACGAAGAAAGCAGAGACAGGATCAGGATCAGATTCGGACACTTGTAACAGGATCAGGATCAGACTCGGACACTTGTAACAAGATCAGGATCAGACTCGGACACTTGTAAGAGGATCAGGATCAGACTCGGACACTTGTAACAGGATCAGGATCAGACTCGGACACTTGTAACAGGATCAGGATCAGGTAGATGCTGGGTGTGTTTGATGAGGAAACAACGGGTGACACTTTGAATGCTTTATTTTTTCTTTCTCAAGAATCTGTACCACAGGTGAATCTGTACCACAGGTGAATTTAATTTGCAGAGATAAATGAGACAAACTTGTCAATAAAGAACAGAGACACAGCAGCACATGTGACCTAGAGAAAATCAGTTACAGTCAACTACTCTGAAATACTGTATTTACAAATTTAAAATTTAGAAAAAGAAAAAGAGAAGCCCAATAGCAGACAAGTTTATACAACATGCAAACAAAAAAATAGCAAATGGTGAGCTTGCCATGATTTCAGCCAGATTTGTGGGAATGGGGTGAGGGGAGTGGTAGTTGGGGTGGGGTGGGTGGGGTGGGAGTGCTTTAATTCACGGAAATGTTTCTGACCTCTATTTCTGCATCTGAAATAGATTGGATATTTCATTCATTTAATGTTCACATTCTAATAAAAATTACAATTCCGCAATATATTCTACTCGACAAAGTCACTTTGCCGAAACAATGCACGAGCTCAATGCATTAAGTCACGTGAAATTAAAAATGATTATTCCATGAATACTAAATAAGAGCTATTTCCAGAAACAGCACCAGCGCAGGCTTATAACATGACGTGTTGCTAACTGTCACTCAAGCAAAGCAGTGAGGTGAGGTATTAAATAAGTAACTCAAGTCTACACCACAGCGTTATTTTTTTTGTTGTTCTAGGCAGTTTATGTCTAGAGGTGCATTCGATGTCGTACCTACTGTTCTAAACACAAATATAAACAGCAATAACTGAATTGTTACTATGTAAGCATAGAGATGGACAGTTTCACAAATAGCATATGCGCTAGATCTACTCCAGTGCAGGTTTGGTTGCTTAATCCAGCTGCGCTACAGATAAATAATTTCACAAATGTTACGTAGACCAAACATATCTGACACTGTCCGTCACAGTTGAGCCTGTTGGACATCCCACACAAAAACCACAGGAGTTAATGTGAAATTGCCTCTTCTTTTGTGGCCAGAAAAGCGTTCACTCTTCTGGTTAGGCTTTACACAAGATTTTTGAGTGTATTCAGTAAAACTTTGTTCCCATTCAGTCAAGAGACATGCTGCAGTCTCGAAGGTGTCCAGTGGTGTGGAGCTCAGGGCTCTGTGCAGGCCCTTAAGTTCCTCGACACAAAAATAATCAAACCATATCTTCAGGACCTCAGCTTTGTGCACTGGAGCAAAAATGATGCTAGAACAAGAAAGAACCTTGCACAATCTGTTGCCAAAAATATGTAAGCATATAATTGTCTAAAATGTGGTAGTATGCTGTAGCACTGACATTACCTTTCACTGGAACTAACACGCCCCGCTTAAAACATGAAAAACATCCATAGACCATTATCCTTCCTCCACCAAACTTGACACTGTGCTTTAAAATATGTAAAATGGCATCTGTCAAAAGGAGAATTTCCACTGATCTGGAGTCCAGTAGCATCATGCTGTACATCATTCCAACTGACACTTGGCATTGCACATAGTAAACCATGTGCCCAGCTTGGAACTGTAGCAAGTGATGCAACAGAGGACCAGGCAATTTATTTCATGCTCCACACTTCAGCACTCAGCCGCTCTCAGCCTCTGTGAGTTTGTTCCACCACTTTGTGCCTTATCTATTGGTGCACCTAGATGTTGCCATTGTACAATAATAGCATTTACACTAGACCAGTACTGATCTAGCAGGGCAGGGGTTTAATGAACTGTGTTGTAGCAAGAGTGGCATCTATAACAGTTCCATGTTTAAAGGCAGTGAGTTTCTTCAGAATCACTCCATCTATGGAGATTGCATTGCTATATGGAAATTTTAAATGCCAGTTATTAGTGCTTGTGGCTGAAACACCTGGACTACATCATTAGAAGGGATGTCCACATACTTTTGTATATATAACATATTACACACTCCAGTGAAGGGCTGGTTCTGTAATTGTAATTTAAATCATTCCCCTCGTTTCCATCAGGGACACTTGCTATTTAAAATATTAATGCTACAAATTTGACTAAAGGGATTGCAACCAATTATTAGCCAGTTCATAACTTGAATGCACCAAATTGAATTACATTGCAAAAATAGATTTAACCAAAAGTATATACGTGATGTTTTTCATCTGTTAGAAGTAATGAACACACTGTGACCTCAAATACCTGAGGGAAACGACATACTGTGGTCAAATACTTCAGTAAATTGTATAAATAATCAATGTTTCTAAGTGAAATATCCAGGTTCATCTTGTGCTTTAGTTCATATTGGAGGCTTCTCAAACGATGGCAGTTTTATCGCTGAAACAGCTCAGCTGAACATGAAACAGTTCCATTTACATTCAACTGTGTTTGTGATCTTTGCCCATTTTGCTAATTATGCTTAATTGTGTTTCCTTATGTAATTGTTTGTATATTCTGAATAGAAAGGTTCATGCTACACTTATTCAGTGAGAATCAGTATCACGTGTTTCCATACTCCACAAAGCAATCATGAGTAGTCCGACGTCAGTAGATCTATAATATACTTTAAAATATATGTACATAGATGGAGAATAAAGGTGGAGTAGGCTTGCAGCACTACTTTGTTGTAACATGGAGCTGGTGGAGCTGGTGTAGCACACTGATGTATTTGTGTCAGCACAAAAAGGTTCAGACAGGACATCAGACCTTTGATGGTCTGAAGCTATCAGACTCGTCACACCGTATTTTCTCTGTTCATTTTGGTTTCTTTGTGTTCCTTTGTCATGCTGTTCCTGGAGTATAAATGTCTTCAGGGTTTTGTAGAATCTCAAATCAAATCACAGCTGTCTCTTGCAGTTTTTGTTCCTAGACACTGGTAGTCTAGCATCTTTTAGAGTGGGGGAACACAGATGTAGTATTCTGCTCCATTTTCACCTGTTACAGCAGGTGAGAGGCTTTCAGTTCAAATCAGTTCATGCAGACTGGAACTTGATCTAGTGTAGTGTTTTTATAACACTTTCCATACATCAAAACTCAAAAACATGGCACAGCTGCATGTTGCCTAATGAAGCGTCCTTATTCATCTCTGCCTTGTGCAGATTTTCATCTGCCAATAACATTATTTTTCTTCACTTTTTTATTCATTTTCAGCCAGGGATGGGTGGTGTTGACTTTTAATGTAATTTGTTGTCCGTCATATAACAATATGTTGAATTTAAAGTACTCCTGTAATCAACTCCTAGTCCATTCTAAACTGAGGGAGCAATAGAGTGAAGACAGACCTTCTGAAGTCTATAGTCCAGGCAATCCACTGATACAGCTTCAACTGATCTGAAAATCCATTGTTCTTTCTGCAAGGTTTTCACATCTCTAACCTTGCAAAACATATTCTCTGTCAATCAATAAACAGCTCAAGCTGTCAGTTCACATCTGACGTAATTCTGTATTGAAATGTTTAGATAAAGACTGGGTTAATCAGAATAAATCTTCTCAGGCATATTAACTGGTGCTCCTAGAATAATCTAGAACTCAGTGGTGGAGATCTGGGTGATCTCGGACTGCAGGTCCTGTTGGACCCTTCTTGAGCGGGATCCTCGTGGGATTCGTTCCAGGCCTAGTCATACTGGCTTCTTCCCTGCCTCAGATGGGGCACAAACTGACACTGGCTCCCGGGTGGTGTTCCTGCCTCTGGACAGGGTGTTCTGATCCTTGGTATGGAATGGCAGACAGAATTCCCGGAAACATCTCTTGAAGTTCTCATCCAAGAATGTGTATAGGACAGGATTAAGGCTGCTGTTGGTGTAACCGAGGGCAATGCACAAGTGCCAACTAACAATGACAAAGGGGTTCCTCTGATCGATCTCCACAAGGGTTTTAACGATGATGAAGATATGAATAGGCGTCCAGCAGATGATGAAGGCTGCTACCACCACTAGCACCATGCGAGTGATGCGACGCATGTTCCTGTCTTTCTCCTTGGAGCCGGAGAGAAGGCGGACGCTCCGCAGGCGAAGAATCATCAGCCCGTAGCAGATTGTGATGACCAAGACTGGCACCACGAAGGCAAAGATAAACACGCAGATCTTAGTCACTGTGTCCCAGTACCAGTCAGGATCAGGAAACTTCAGAGTGCAGTCAATTTTGCCTGTTAGAAAACATTTTCAAATCCAGCCATGTTAGAACACATTTTCAGTACATTTACATTTTTGATATTGGTAAGGACTTATGTCCATTTTATGAGACTGCATGACTCCACTTTTCTGTACTAACCTTATTACTGTAACCATACCATGTTCAAATTGATATTATCATTGATATAAAAGAGCTTGATTATAAAGTGACTCACCTTGGTCTGTCACCTTCGTGACTGCCATTATCATAATAGGAACTCCCACAGCAGACGAGAGAATCCAAACGCACACATTGATGATCTTGGCCTTAACCGGTGTACGAAACTCCAGCGCTCGCACAGGGTGGCATACAGCAATGTAGCGGTCAACACTCATCATGGTTAGGGTGAAGATGCTGGTGAACATGTTGTAGTAGTCAATGGCTATGACAAGTTTGCACAGGGGCTCCCCAAAGGGCCAGGTCTTCATGAGGTACTTAGCGCTTTGGAAGGGAAGAGTGCTGGTGGCCAGTGCATCCGCCAGAGCCAGGTTGAAGATGTAGATGTTTGTGGCAGTTTTCATCTTGGTATATCTGCCAAAAAAAAGTGAATGGCTATGTATCATATTAGTTTGTATACAAGACATAAACTCACATTTTAGACACGGCATTTGTTCAGTTTGCTGGGATGAGTTTGTTGGGTCACTCTGATCTCACAAAGAATCCAAAGTAATTATAACATAACAGCAATTTTGCTGGCTTTCAAACAAAAGCAGTCAAAACACTGAAAAAAAGAAAGAAGACAGTGAAAGCCTTCTTTATCTCTAATTACTCAAACATTTCACACAGTTAGCCTTGCACCAAACATTTATGAGACCATCTTGTATGAGCAATTTGAATTCTTGAACACAGATAGCTACATAAACTACCAGAGAATCAGAAAATTATTTTGACACTTGCTTGGAGATCTGAGGTACTACTGGGAAAACATTATAAGAATGTTTCAATGCAGTTCAAATATGAGAGGCCCTTTTTTAATAGGACATGCATTATGATTAGACCACAGTCCAACACAAAAGCAGGTGTTAAAAAAGTGCATGTTATCTTTGAACCAAGGATAAGTTATTCCACAGGTATAAGAATATTTCATAGGCCTAACATTCCCTTACAAAACTGAATGTATGAGACTGATTCTCTTTGGGATTTGACATAACAGACCGCAGATAGAACAAGGCAGCTGACAGCCAGTGCTGTGACAGAGGTGGTATGCTTTAGACTTCCTCCTCAGAAAAACTCCTTTATTATAGGGCCACCGTGGCATAAAAAAGACAGAACTGTCTACTATCCAGAAATATTACCAAAACAGTTTGTCGCAGTGTGTTGTCTATTTGTTTGTTTGGTTATTTCAGGTTAGACTATGCAGTCATATTCCTCTCACCTTATACAGTCAAACTTTATTTCCAGACTAGGATCTTTAAATAATACCTTATGATTCCTAATGTACAGGTCCATGGTATAAATGCTGTTGTTTTGATTGTGTTATGGAATAGTGGTGATCTTGTGTTTGGTGGGCAAATTGTTTGTGTAAAAGCACCTGGTGGCAGGAGGGGTTGTTGGGGAAAGCTGCCAAAGCACTGCCATTTCCAAAAGGAACGGACCATTTCTGTTGACCTCTCTGGTCTTTATTCCACTACACTCATAAACAGCCCATTACTCACTCCTTAGGAGAGCCTTTTAATCTCAGGGAGTTGTCAATAATTCAGCAGCTTGGATTTAATTATTATTACTATTATATAAAATAGTTTCACATTTACTGTGGCAGTATGGATCACATCAAATCTCTGCACTAGTGAAAGATCAGCTTAAAACATGTTTAGAAATGGGCTTCGTAAAGAAAGTGTTTTTTCAGGGCAGACACGGTAGCCTGAGTTTTACCTCTGAGCAGCTGGTTATGCAAATGTTCATGGAGCACATATACACACAGAGAGTGGAGAGCAGGTCAGCAGTCGTGTTGAGAAATAAAACCTGGCTGCCATATTTGCTGGGGCTGAGAATGTTAGCTTATGGAACAACAGGATGTTTGGTCCGTCTTTTTTCCCTCTTTCTGCATCAGCATCAGGTAGGCCACACATTTGTGATCATCGATCGGTTAGGGCTATAGCTCTTGATCACAGGGGGCTGCCTGTGGCTGAGGAGGGGCGTTTGTCAATAAGACTCGGGGGGGCGGGAGCGAGAGAATGAACATAGCCAATCTAATGATGGTGTGGGGTATCCTGCAGTGCAATCAAATCAGCCATAATGAGGAAGGCACCAGATTAAAGGGTGGAACAACTGTGATTGTGAAACAAATACTAATTAGGTAGGCGTGAGTAGGGCAATTTGAGCCACTATTTACAATTCACTTTGTTCTAACAAGTGAGAATGACTTTTATTGAAAAAATGCTCATAGTTTTGTGTGGAAAGAATAAAAATCTTTGGAAAAAAAATGCCAGAGTAAGGGTGAATACTGATTATAGAATGGATATCATGACATCATCTTTTCATTGGAGTGAAAGACCAAAGAAGACTGTCAATCAAGAAAAAAAAATCCAATTAACTGTTAAACAGACCAAAAGCACTCTCCAGAATGTAAGCAAATGTGCTCCAGAGACTTTCATAAAAGAGAAAAATACACTGGCATAAACTCAGAAGGTTCATTACTACAGGAAACAAGATAAGCATCAAGAACAACAACAAAAAAAGATCCACCATACGGGTGGATGGGATGATAATGAAGAACCTGACTGATACAAAGAGATGATCAGGAGAAAAAATGAACTCATGATCTAAAGCATACTGTCTCATATATATAATGTGGTGTAGGTAAAGAACATGAGTCAGACATGGCCAGAAGACTGACCAGGCAGGGTGGCACTTTGGAAGGCATGGCTACCAGTCCTGAGAGCTCAGATCCAAGTTCCACTTCAGCTTGCGGGAAGACAATCATCCAAAACACACGGCTGAAATTGAGTTTTCAATGGCTGATGACAGTGAGCATGCAATACACTTACTGAAAACCAAGAGTGAATAAAAAAATATTTAAAAAACCCAAACTGAAAAAGTGTGTATTACAATGCAGACCTGACCCAACCTAAGGTAATGTCTATAGGTTTTCAAACTTCAGGCAGCTAGGGAATATAAAGGATTGTTAACAAAGTATGTATTCTTTGGTACAGAGCAATAGAACACGTGTTAGAATAGACTCAACACTTGAGTCCCTACAATGCAAATGCAAGTCAAGAGACAGGAATGTGGCAATAATGAACCAATAAGATGTTATGGTAGCAAAGCCCTTCAAGAAAGTGTGATTTTCAGTGTACTCACAGAAAAAATTAATACCTCACCTTTGTTTTATTTAGGTGTACAGCTATAAATATTCATATCAATATTTATAAAGCATTAAGAATGTCAGTAAACTAGCCTTTTTACTAGTTTTACTCTTGTTTTACTCTTAGTAATACACCATTTGCAAATGGAGCAGACTGAAAAAAAGTTTTGTATTACTGGTATATTTAGAGGCTTAGCTTCAAACAAGTTTTAGCTTTAATCTAAGTCTTAGTTTTAATCCAGTCAAGTAGACGTCTTGTTATTTTTGTACATCTGTTGTACTCTTGTACATCTCCACAGTAACTGAATGATTTTCTGCTTTAAACTCAGCACAAGTGCCACCACAGCAGAAGGTCTAATGCCAAACAAATATTCTACTGCAACCACTCAAGTATCTCGGCTCAGATGCCAATAAGACAGGATGCTGGCCAGCCTGTGGACGAATCGTAGATAATGTGGTGTGAAGCAACTCCTCACAGTCTCCTGCCAATACTACTGCCAATTTCCAGTGTACGTCCCTCTCAGCACACGAGCTCTGTATGAATCTGAACTCATTTAATCTGCACTTGTTCGCCAGGACTGTTAGACACGAATCATGGAACGTTTGCACTCAGACTTGAACTCTCTAGCACACTCTTCAGGCCTCTCGACAGCTCTGCGGGACAGAATCAGATGAACATGCTGTGCAGAGCGACAGATTAGAAAGAACTATTCCCCATTTTTCTCCTCTCTTCCAGTGTACACAGGATGCCTACAGGGTCAGATTCAACACAGTTCACCTGCAAAATAAAATTGAACAACATTCAGTATTTGAACGATCAAAGCAGCATTGGCTGCCCTCTCTACAGGCCGAGGAGGACGGAACCAGATGGTGTGGGGAAGGGCCTGCATGTCGTTCTGTGATAAGGGCTTTGCTTTAGGCAGGAAGAGGATTGTGCCTGATTCTTTGCCATATTCCAGAACATCAAGGAAGCTAAAAATTGTCTAAACTCTTCTATTCTTGAAATGTGTGTGTCCTGGTCTCTGTCTTGACTATAGTCCTAATTAAAACATTTCCCAGCTAAATGTAAAACTAATCGGATTAAATCCGGTAGGTCTGATCTACTCGTACTGTACGTTACGTCTTTATCTTGAATATATTCATTAGTAAAACAGTCTTAATATGTTTGAGAAGATCAATAAATTGACTGTATAAAATATAATATGCAATATATTAGGATGCAGACATTTAAAATAGTTGGACAGTGGCAGTAAAATGTGAGAGTAGGGTGCCATGTTTGGGTAGCATCCACACACAGACACAAACACAAATACACGGACGCATGCAGTTGAGTAAGAAATGAGATGTTGTGAGACACAGGATGCTACTCTGAGTCAGACCATAACATCCACACACTGTTTATTAAACATACACTCACATGCACGGTCACATTCACATTAATCCTTTTTGCATTTATGTGTCAGTCATTAGCAATCATTAGCAATGCAAAACCTACACTACTACATAATCTTTACTGATTTTTTTTGTTACAGAAAATATATTGGTGTTAAACTGTATTCATGTTAGAACTATTACTTTCTTTATATAGTGATTTATTTTTTATCTCTAAAATAGAAATAAAATAGCACCAGCAAAGCACAGTCATATAATATCTCCTCTTATTTCCTGCTCAGGAGCACAATCTGCCCTTTGCTCAGAAAAGCCACTGAAACCCTCACTACTGTTTCTTACTAGTACAAGGCTGCTAAACTGCGTTAACATGGCTGATCATAACTGTGTTCAGCTCACTCACAGGCACAGAGGCAAAGATGCTAAATTGACCTCAAACTTCTATTATTCCCTTTCATTGCCTTGACGATGAAGGCTACTCATGGCACCATTAGCAATGTAGCTAAGGTACGTGCAATTCACTTTAGCCCCTTTCCCGCTTCACAGCTGTTTACCTCAGAGGAGCTGGGTATTTATTCCAGGCTGTCTCATTTTCTGGATGGACAGAGCTGTTGATTATGGCTCTCAGTAGACTGGTTAAGAGTGACGGGGGACTGACTGAGCCTCAGCTCAGTAATAAGACTGAGGGGTCTTCATTTATAAACAGTCATGGGATTAAAAAGCCCACTCAGAGCAGGACCCTGTTGAGACGCATCTAGCTGGCAGTGGTGGGAGTTCTGTGATCAGCCTGATCTTGGAGACCACACGTACTCCTCCAGGGCCCTTGCTGAGGCCACATGATGTCCCACAGTTTGATGCACTTTTGAAAAGAAAAATCACCTGGAGAAGTAAAAGAAACATCAACCTGGAGAAGTATGTGTAAAAAGAGAAGACCAGAGAAGACCACTGGTTACTGAATAATTCACAGAGTTCTGCAAAATAAATGTTTGCAAAGCAACCTTCTAAACTCTAACAGTGTGTCTTTTTGGCTTTTACTGATTCAGTTCTTCAATCTCGGTTTGTTTCTAGTAACTATATACAATGTACATGTATTTACTGAATTTTAGCAGCTGTGAGATTATGGATTAAATTATAGATTATATTATAGCCACAAAATGCAGATGATCAGTAACTGAAGCAGCCACTTCTCATTCACCTCAGTAGATATTCACCTTTGAGGCTGCAGCAAAACTGTATTGCACGGCTGTTATTTGCAATGTGATCAAAAGCACATGTGCTTCATGATGTGATGTAGCTCTATGCATACTTTGTATGTGTTCTTTTGTCAGTGTGAAAAAAAGATGATCGAGTATGTACTACATAACATCAGCAAGAGCTAGCCTGCAATCAGTTAGAAATAAGTGTGCAAAATGATGCCATATACAGGACAAACATCCTGGTATATCTATTTTCCTCAGAGTTTAGATAATTGTGGTCCTGTTAAATACACTTCAGAAAATGTTCTACTACCCCACATGATGCTCCACTGAGCTAATTAATCAAGAGACAAATACCAGTGTGCAGGGTGAAGCGAGTTATGACTGTCCCACAAAAAAACTAAACTCCAACACTTTCCTTGTTCATGCAGTGCTTCTCTCACATTAAACAAAATATAGTTTGCTCAATAATGTCAAGAACCACTGTAAGTAATCAGGATACATTAAAATTTGCTGCCCAAGACAGTGGACAAAAAAGCACTCCTGCATTGCACTGTTCCATATTTCAGAGACCGATCACAATGAATGATTCTAATGTCTCCACAGTCTCACCCCATCAGTCTCAATCACTTCCCATCAACCTTTCCCAGATAGAAGGCTTAGAACATTGAATTTATATTGTTGCATGTATAGAAGCTCTGGATTACCAGGAGTTGCAGGTGGGTCTAAATGTCTATGTTTTTATGTTTCTGCTCTATTGGGCTCCAGAGATAATGACCATTGCTTGCCTCCTCACAGACATTCTCAGCAAACAGCTATAAATAACCACCTTAAAGCCTTCAGGCATCATGTAAAGAAGATTCAGCTTTGCAAGAGAAAGACACATTTAAGGTTTTGGACGTTTTATTGTAATTAAATAATTTGGTCTGTTTGGTTTTCTAGGTACAGTCATAGTGACTGACATGGCTTTAATTTGCATGAAATCAAATGGCCTTGATTGTTTTCATTGAATTATTACTGTTACTAACTCACTAAAAAATGAGTAGAAAATTTCTTAATAATTTAAGCATATTTCAGTGAGGCCCTGACAAGTCACTATTATTAATAAATCACTTAGCATTAAAGTAAATGCATATCCATTAGCTTAAAAGCAGAAGCACTGCTGAGGCTAAAACACAGTGTATGGAATTTGCTGTATTAAACCTGGAAAAAAGATCTGCATGAAAGCTCCGCTCTGCTAAGACAATTGCCATCGTCATGACAACTAGGCTGAATTTCTGTTATGGAACGTCTTCGTTCAACCACCAGTCATGTGACCTGCTGACTTAAACCTTCCCATGTTTGTGTTTCAGTCAGCACTCAGAACATAAGCCAGCTCACCACAGTGCACCACTGTTTTATTCCCGACACTCTGCATACACTGTTGTTTGCTCAATTAGTCTGGTTTTACCTAATTAATAGCACTTTTGTGGTGTCCATGTGAAATGCCACTGGCCTCTGGGCTACAGAACCAACCAGAAGAATATACGGGAGAGTCCCAGAGCCATGTTCCACCCAGCAGGGTTTGAGGTTCTGCCAGCTCATCATCTCCTCTGTTTTTCCATTGGGATCTCCAGTCTGTAGCTGCTGCTCAATATATACAATGAACCCTGCAGTGATCCCACCAGAAACCGAAGGGTACCGATTAACACACAAGAGCAACTGACTTCCATGGTGTTACCCCCCACCTGCCAGCCCCCTGAGCCAATCCTTTCCCTCTCACAACTCTGGTCAAGGTTAAGCCAGTCACTTGATTGGGCTTTCTCAGTGTTGTAAGGCGTGAATTGAAAACTGTCTGACTGTGGGAAAAAGAACCTCACACAGATAGTATTGTAACTTCACACAGAGAGTACTGATTCATTGTTTCATTTTTTTTATAACATACATTTCAGTTTCTCACAATCTAACATCACTAGAATTAGAGAGCATTTATTTGAATTCCATAGTTTATAGATAATATTTCTTGGTTTTGACTCTACTGACAGACTGATAAGGGTTACAGATTTCTGTTTGAATTAGACTTAAGTGGTTGAATGTTCTGGGCAGGGGGCTCTTGAGATATATGTTTTTGGAGGGAGAAAAATGCTCTCTTCAATGAATTGGATTTAGACTACTTTGCTTTCTTAACTGAATTAGACTGTTTATTCACCAACAGGCCAAACACCTTTGACCACATCATGTACCAATATACATTGCAGATGTAGATTATATGTTCTGTTTGATCTGTACTATAACTAATGATAAGATAGCTTACCTTACCACACCATACATCACGAGGATGTTTCCCAAAAGTCCCACCACGCAGATAACGGAGTAGAGAGCG
Source organism: Tenebrosternarchus preto (assembly GCA_025802075.1). NCBI lineage: Eukaryota > Metazoa > Chordata > Actinopteri > Gymnotiformes > Apteronotidae > Tenebrosternarchus > Tenebrosternarchus preto. Next base: position 5,688,165 of record JAOYMR010000026.1, read on the forward strand.
GTTATGGAGATGGCTATTATGATTCCTGCAGGACTTCTTGCTGAGTTACTCTCGGTGTAGTTTTGTCCGTCGGGGACGAATCCCATCACGTCGTCCGGGAACGTGACATTGAACGGAATCACGGAGTAGAGGTCACGCAGCTCAGCACTGGGTGCCGTAGATGGTTCCATGGTGTCCAGTCGCACAGAGTGGTTGCTGTTCGCTTGCTGTGGTTCTGAAAAGTTAGGCGCTTACCATGCGGGACGGTTACAGTTCGGTTATTAAAATTTCTCGATTTCAGTAGCGCTGAAGCAACATGTATTTTTTGCGTATGAATCCACCCTTAACAAAAGCCACAAACTGTAAAAAAAAAACCACAAAACAACTAAAAGTGTAAGCCAAATTAAGGAATTGTTTTGCTAGGTTTTAACTAAGAACTATAGAAGTTGCTCCTCTGGTTTTCTGAGCTGGTTTGCTGAGACACCCCTGCTGCCTGAGTCTTATTTAAGGGCGCAGGGGGACGGACATCGACGTCAACTCGCCGTAACTGCATTGGAAAATTTCGGTACAATGTAGAATTTCCCCGTGTAACATTACCAAAAAAGGTGAAGATCGGTCTAAAACGAACAAGCGGTTTTAGACGCAACGCAGTTTTTTGAAGGAAACTACGAACTATACGGTAACCAGTAAAATAGATTAGCATAACATGCGAGCGTATAGTTTCGTTAATGTTAATGCAGAGCCAAAAAAAAAAAGTTAAAGTGATGTTATGTTAATCGACATTATACAAATATGCGTGTGTGTGTGTGTGTGTGTGTGTGTGTGTGTATCAGATGGCAGGGAGGTACTGACACCAGTTTTCATTTCACCGCGGTACACTCTGACAGATCGGTGACTGTTTCCCCGGATACAATTTTTAAATATATTCTTGGGTTGTATCAATAGCCCACTTTTTGTTTGTTTTAGTTGAAATACTGGGAGTCTCTGAATATGCGAATTGTTACCACGTTGTTATGTTAACCAAGTGTACATATTCAACTTATGCATCACAGAATAATTTAAACACATTAATAGTTCAATTAAGAACGCTACATGACATGACACTTTATGTGTCACGAACACACTTGAAAGTTCAAACACACAAGCATTCCGACAATACGTACAAAAATGTGTGTGCAATAAACCCTCCAGCTCTGCACAAATGCAGTACTGCTTTCCTTGATTTAACACATTCACTTCAACTTATCTTCTAATTACTAAGTCTTTCATTAACGTGAATGACTATTTGCTCATCAGTTGAGCAGAAAATGACTTTTTTATCCTTAGCAGCTTTTACCCCAAGGACAGACTTCTAAATTCACTGCAAACCTCACTTTGCACTTTAAATGTACATTACTAACTACAATCTGCTTCTAAGCCACTAAGTGTTCCTTCAGGCTACACGGTATTTATAAGTGACAATGTCTTAATTATTAAAGCTGGGGGAGGGGTGGGAAAATGAACAGTAATGCACCATGTATTTTCACAAGATTATATACTATATATAAACTATCTAATAAGATTATATTAATCAACTGGATGGAGGCCCTCGTCAGCACCCCTGGTTCCCCCCTGCCCTGCTGTAGCACAGACCCGGACTTTGCTATAACTACTGTGTTTTTTCCCCCCTATATATTTATCTTGTTGTCATGGTGACCGGTGTTGTCCAGAAGAGAATGGGCTCCCCCCTTGAGTCTTGGTTCCTCTCAAGGTTTCTTCCTCATGGTCTTAGGGAGTTTTTCCTTGCCACTGTCGCCCTTGGCTTGCTCACTGGGGGCTTGGACTCGGACACTTGTAAAGCTGCTTTGAGACAACATCTGTTGTAAAAGGCGCTATATAAATAAAACTGATTTGATTTGATTTCATATATGTAACTAATAAGATTATATACATAACTAGCTAATAAAATTATATACACAACTAGCTAATAAGCCTAAAATACCCCATTGAAGTTGTACTGGGTTTCTGAAAAGCACAAATACATTCATATCCTTTGATTTAAGCAATTGAATTTGCATCCCTATACTGCAGAATTCACAGTTCTACAGTGATGAAAGTAAATGATAATTACTGCACTGTGGTTGCACAACTACCACAAAGGCAGGGTTGGTTGATGAAGTTACAAAATAGACAGAACTTCATAAAATCCTCTCCTAAACTGTAATAAGTACAGTACAATATGTTACACTACAATGAGATTCTTGTTCAAGATTATGTATATGCTTATACTCTCATACTATGCTGTGTTCACATGTGATTGCAGTTATTGAGTTTTACATGCTGATTCTTTCACTGCAGATTGACAGCTAATGATGTAGCAGATCATTCTAAAATAATTCACTTCTCCAGACTGTCTAGATGCAAGTTGATTGTACCTTATCTTAGCTTAAGTAAAGAGTGCAGAATTATTGTAATTTAGTTTAGTAGTCCCAAGGCTAAAAACAAACAAACAAACGACAACAAACACCAAAATCAGATCAGACTTGCTCAAATGATTTAACAGTAATTCTCATCAGTTTCTTTACATCACTGAGGTGTGTATATGATATAAAACCTCATCATCCCTTTCTGGACAAGACTAGAGGTGATATCAGTATGTCATACTAAGATCGAGACTAGAGGTGATATCAGTATGTTGTACTAAGATCGAGACTAGAAGTGATATCAGTATGTTGTACTAAGATTGAGACTAGAGGTGATATCTGTATGTCGTACTCAGAGCAAGACTAGAGGTGATATCAGTATGTCATACTAAGATTGAGACTAGAGGTGATATCAGTATGTCATACTAAGATCGAGACTAGAGGTGATATCAGTATGTCGTACTAAGATCGAGACCAGAGGTGATATCTGTATGTCATACTCAGAGCAAGACTAGAGGTGATATCAGTATGTCGTACTAAGATCGAGACTAGAGGTGATATCTGTATTTCGCACTCAGAGCAAGACTAGAGATGATATCAGTATGTTGTACTAAGATCAAGACTAGAGCTGATATCTGTGTCATACTAAGATCAAGACTGGAGCTAATATCTGTATGTCATACTAAAATCAAGCTCCTTCATACCAGGTCATCTAGAGCTGCCACTGTTACAATCATCAGATTCATTCAAGAGAGTGTTCATGGTCTGATCTTCAATTTCTCCTAAGTAACATGCAGCCCCCTATTTTTAGTAGTGGTAGCTAATGGTATTTATTGTAAAAAGTGCTATTTACTTGCTAATATTCTACCATGTGACTCAACCATCTGGCCTACCTTAATGGTTACTTTGTGGCATACCTATGAAGTGTTTATGTTTTTCTTGTTGTTTTTTTGCTATGACGTAAACTGATTCCACGCTGTTTATAAACGGCGAAGGAAAAACAACTCTTAAAGGAATATAAAAGGAAAAACAACTCTTTCTCTGCAAGAGACTGTCCTCTCTGCATGTAAATTGAGTCAGCCTGTATATTGCTTCACTAAGGGCAAACTCACCATCTATGTACAGCTAGATTCTGTCTACATGAATTCCCATTTGAGGATTCTCATTTCTTGCAAATTCTTTCTAACAGCAAAGGAGTCTTGTGCTCCATAAAATATTTTTACTGATGTAGAATAGGCAACTAAGCTATTTAATTCTCTTTCTCTCTCTGTCTCTTTCTCACTCACTCAAAATTTCTCAAACTGACAAACACTCCAGCTGATGTGAATAGCATCACCTCAGCCAGTTTCCACTTCCACTCACTATTTAGACTGCCATTATCTGGAGCAAGGAAAGGGAGAGAAGAATGACAGGAAAAAGGGCAAGGAGAATAGATGAAGGAGAGAGATGGTTGGCTGAGATGGAGGGTGGAAAGAGGTGGAGGATATGGAGGGAGAAGAGGGATGGTAGAGAGGGCTGGATGTGAGGGATGGGAAGAGGGAGAGAGAAGAGACATGGAAGACGGAGATAGAGGGGGGTGGAGGAGAGCAAGGATGGAGAGAAGTGGAGGAGATTGTGCAAGTTAGACAGGGAAGATGGTAGCCAGGACAATAAAAGGGACCCACTTCCATTACGTCATGTGAGACAGGTAGGGCTTCCAGCTCTCACTGCAGCGTGACAACCGTTGCTAAGGGTCTCACAAAAATCAGGGGCTAAGACCAGCCTCTGCGTGTCTGTTTAAGAAGGAGCAAGGAGCAGTGTAAGATCAAAGGGCAGGAAGCAGGTGTACTGTGGGTGTCATGTGACAAGGTAATGTGCTTTATCTATAGTATCACATTGCCAGACTCTCTAGGGACAGTCTGGTACCTTTCACAACTTAACGTGGCCAAGAAACACCTACTGTTGCAGGGAAAGGAAGTTCTACTGACATACAAAGCAACAAATCGCACGTTGAATATTTTGGCATGACATATAGAAGACTACAGTTATGACAAACAGCCCCTTGGGAAAACAGAAGCACATATTGGCTGTGTCAAATGCTGTACATTTGTAAAAATCTTCAGAGTAAATGTCATCCAGTCGCACTTCTCTCCACTTTTTAGTGCCCACAAGCAATTCAGGAGAGCTGACTATAATGTTAAATTGCCCAGATGCAATGTCAACATCAATCTCTTCATTTTTCCCTGCATGAGCAAAAGTGATGTTTTTGTCTAAGAAGTATTTCACTTGAGCTCCCCTCTTTTCGAGGCATTTCACCTGATCTGGTAGTTGTTCACAGAGTGGGACTTCCTTGAAATATAAGGTTTTCCTGTAGCCTTTCAGCAAATCCACAATAATGTCTCTCTTATTTATTACTAGCTGCTTTAAGCCAAACAATTGAATGACTTGTAATGATGAGATAACATGAACTTCACAAACCTTTTTCAGTCAGAGCGACAAAACTTTGATTCATGTTGGACCTGTTGGACCATAATGAGCAGAAGGGCACGGATGCATAAGTACAAATAACCAATCAGATTGTTAGGGACAGAATTCTGACATTTCACTACAGACAACACTATAAACGGTGTGTAGGTGGAGTATATTAAAGTAGTACAACATCTCTGTGCAAACATTCATTTCTGTGCAAAACAAGCAGTGAAAGATCTGAACTATTACAGCATAAGTCAGTGTGTATTTGGAAATAATCCACAGTTCTTTAGACAGGAAGACATTTCATGTACCACCTGGAAAGCATGTCTTTCCATAGAAATAAGTGAAATGACTGTAACTACAGTTTACGTAATCTTACACTGAGTTTGGTACACTAACAAGTCTAATAAATAAATAATCCATTCAATCAAATGTTCATTTTCATCTGGAGCCTTTTGCCAAGCTGTGTAATGATGTTTGTCCAACTGTAAGTTTCTCTATTTAAATTTTAAGATATAAAATAAACGTGTTTTAGCTGTCACAACAACACTCAATGGATTTTCACCAGAAACTACCACCCAGTGACACAAATGAGTCAAGGGGCCTCTGGGATCCAGTTTAAGCCCCAGAAGGGCCCAGCATAGTGTTCTTTGTGTGGCCATTCTGACCTCCAGTCCTAAGCTCCTCCATAAGTGCAACAAGTCTGCCGTGCCTCCCCAGGGTGCAGACCTTGTCAGCAGGGCCTCAAAGCAGCCTCTTACAGTTCAGATTTGCAACTGCTTGTTCTCTGTCCCTGCTTTAGCACAATAATATGAGGGTTGTTGGTCATGCTGGCGGCACATATGATATTTCTCATGAATTTAAAATGTCCAGTGTAGACCAAGGGTGAATATATTCATTCATCACCATCTTGATCCAAGCCAGGAGAAGAAGAAAAAGATATATCACACTCACTTTAACTACCTCATTACCCATCATCCATCATACTGTAGCTCTGTTACCGTGGCAACCCTCATGGGCTTTAGACTCTAAATGGTAGCCTGTTGCTGATGCTGCACTTAAATGGATGTTGAATGCAATAGCCTCTTAGCAGTGTGTGTATGTTTCTGGAGTATACTGATGAACTTTGAACATTTTCCATAGACTTAATGGTTCTGGGTAGGTCAGTCCTCTGAAAGTGTTATGACTCCAGTTGCTATTATTTGGCTGGTCTACTGTGTGTCAGTGTTTTTTTTTTTGAGTGTAAGTATGTCTATGTTCTAGTTGTAGCCTATTATTCTATTTGCTGATCCTTAATTTTCAGTCTCATCTCCTTTTACTGCCTGCCTTTTTCTTGTCTGCTGCTTCCTGGAAAAACATGGACCATCTGCTCTGTCCTTCAGACTGATCTTTAGTTATTTGTATTTTTTGCTTGTTGTAAAGGTTCCTGACCTTTTTCCTTTTTTACTTCATCTTTTGCCTTGGACTGATTGCCTGATTGTAAATACCTTTCTGTCTTGTAAATAATGTACACTGTAGGAAGTAGGGAACTCAATACTGTTTGTATTTTGCCTTTTTTCTCTCATTCAACACTGTTATGGGAGTTAGGGGAACATGTCTTCTGTTTCACTTTGTTTTGGATGGGTTGCTCCGTATTTGTCACCTTGTGGCTCTTGAAGTTTAACCTTCTGCTCAATAAGAGCAACAATAAGGAACAAATGCAAGCTCTTCCTCAGCCCTTCACTCCTGTCACAGACCAAGCTACAACAGTATAAATCAAGTTATTCATGGTGGTGGCTCTGCTCTCGCCTTAATCTGGCTATTCTGCACCATAAAGCGAGTGAGAACCTCTCAGGCAGTCAGAGAATAATCAAAATTTAAGAACAAGAAAAAAACAATGTCACAACAACACGGCCTCCTGCCCATACCAAACAACATAAATGCAGTGTGTATTTGTATGTGAGGAACTGAGAGGGGGGAAAAGAGAGACAGAGTGAGTTCATATGTCACTAAATGGGCTTATTTCACCTGCTACCTAGCAGTGGACTAAAACATAAATGTGAATTTGTAGCATACCTGAATCCTGGACAGCTGCCGTGTCATTTTGGTGTCTGAAAGGCATATTTAAGGTTGTGTGCATGCAAATTAAACTGTAGATGCAAACAAGAGTATGATTAACAGTATACACTATAAACAAAATAATTACAAAGGTTTGTATGATGGGTTGAAATAATTTTCCAAATAAGTAAAATGGGTCTTGAGTTAGATGTGAATAATGCAAATCTTTATGTGCTGTCTGACGATATTTTTGTATTATGTCATTTGTGCAGGTTAAAATTATAGTTAAAAATGTTACTGGTGTGTTGGCTGGATGTAAAAGCATTGTGCTGCATGCTGATTGGATGTAAAAGCATTGTGCTGCATGCTGATTGGATGTAAAAGCATTGTGCTGCATGCTGATTGTAAAGCATGTTGATTGCAAAGCAACATGTTAGAATGTGATGAAATCTCTAGCCAGTAGAGCCAGGATCATCCATGTTTGTTCTGTCAGCCAATGCTAAGCTTTGGCTGAATAACAGAAGTAATGAGGAAGTGTTTCTCCCTTGTCCAGTTGCGAGTGCCACCTGTGAATGAAATGCCTCTCTGTAAGAACTACGGTGAGACACAGGCATTATTGATCCCAATGCCTAATCCACTATTACTCTCCCCATGGCATTTCCAGCTCCTGGACCCACAAGGTTTGACTTTCACAACCTGTGTGCATCCAGAGAAAACTCCCGAGAAAACAGAGCGTGACCTTCAGGATGAAAGCCTGTTCAAGCTGTTGGTAGGAATGATAAAAAAAAAAAATGCAGTGAAAACACAGTACAACTGCAATGATGAATGGCTATTTCTCAGTTTTATAGAAAAGTATTGATTTTTGTGTGAAGGCTTAGGGGTTACTCAAGGGACACACATAGGGCTTTGAAACTGTGTTCACCCCCTCAGGAAAACACAGCTCAAGAACTCTGTTTTAATATAACTGAATGTGGTTGTACTTCTATTAGCATGCAAGCACAAGTTGCCAAGATTTAATAGCTGCTAGATCTGAAAGTACATATAAATGCCATTCTAAAACTATGGTACCCTCTGGCAAGAGCCTAGGCCTTGTATAATTTCACTGACTTCACTTCAGAGGCAGTTGATGGATAATGTCTCTTTTAAGTTTTTTTTTAATCCTCAGAACATGACTGATAGCCTTCCTGTCCTGAGTTGAAATACTATCGTAGCATGCTGCACTGTTAGCAGGGAGAAAAGTTTTAATGGACCTGCAGTAGCAGAGATTCACAGGCTGCAGTACATCACTCTTCAAATATCTTGTTTACTGCCACTGTTAACCAAGAAGCGTTTCTGATGGAAGAAAGAACAGGACCAGATTCTGTCTGGCATTATTTCCTTTTGGGTTTGAGACCCCATGACAAGTTGTTGCTATACCAGTTTAAAACTGGTAATGTCTCCAAACATTTAGGATGTTTTAGATCCAACTACTGCCAATTTCTGCAATAAAGAGGTAAAGATCTATAGATAAAGAGGTGTGTTGGATTTCTGTGACATTTTGCATTGAAGCAATTACTTAAGTGTGAATCATGCCATGTGTCACATTGCGCCGGGCACCCAGACCCAGCGCCACGCCCCCGTCAACACCACGCCCCCGTCAACACCACGCCCCCGTCAACACCACGCCCCGTCAACACCACGCCCCCGTCAACACCACGCCCCCGTCAACACCACGCCCCCGTCAACACCACGCCCCCGTCAACACCACGCCCCTCTCTCCTGCCTTCCCAACTCACCGGTTTATTGAATACACCTGTTGCTCATTACCACTAATCATCCTGTCCCTCTACATAAGCCCACAGGTTCTGTCTGTCAGTGCTGCACATTTGCTTTCTTCAGACAGACTAAACCTGCCGTTCTGCAGCCTGCTGGCTGCCGCAAGCCCTTGCAAGATTCGTATTGCTTTGCTCATCACTAATTGTGATATTCGCTGCCTTATGGAGCTGCTGCCTTTATTTGTATTTTGCTCTGTGAGTCATTACTTGTCTGCAACCAATAAAGACTATGTTCTCTGCAGCCTCCCCTTCCTCACTGCCGCCATCACACCGTGAATATGTCTGTAGTCCTATTTAGAGGTAAATAGAGGAGATCAGGCAAAGAGAGCAGAGACTTCAGTCAGAGTGATTCTGCCTCTTCAAGTATTGTTCAAAACAGCTAACTAGGGGGGTTGTCTTGAGAGCCACCACGGGATCTGTGGGACATTTATACAAAACTTGCACCCTTCACAGACATGTCCTTCCCTGCCTCGGCCCAGCCAACTGAAAAGAAGCCGGGAAAGTCTGAGCAGACATAACATCACCAAACAATCATCCCCCATGAGGCTGGGCCAATGCAATGATTTTGTACAGAGACTTGTACATAAGCAGGACAAAAGAACCACTCTATGTGTACAGCCAGTGTAGGAACAGCGCTTCTAGTCAAGACTTAGGAAGAACAAGAATACATCTTGAAGAGAGAGGGTTTGAAAAAGGAGTGAAGGAGGCCATCTGTATCAAATTGGAGAAAACATGTTTGAGTAGCAGTTAGGTTGGTGACACCACTTATCACAATATATTAACAACATTGTCCTTCTCTCATACCCTGTGTGACAGCGGGGTTGAGGGAGCGGAAGACGACGCTACTGGGAACATTACGTCTGTTTTATTTAGATCAGGGTTGCCAGTGGCGTAGAGATCACCCTAACGAGTCAAAACACTCAAACAATAAATATACCTCACCGGGTATTTACCAAAGCCGGCTATGCCAAGTGGCTTGCATACAGGCTGAAGACAGCGTGACAACAGCGGCTGCGAACACAGTCAGACAGACTAGGCTAATGTACAGCACCGTTAAGTAGTGTGTGGCGGAACTGAAAACAGGTGTAGTCAATACGCCGGCGATTGAGAACGTGGCAATTGTTGTGACGCTGGTGTGGTGGGCGTGGTCTGCGGGCTGAGTGCACGGCGCGACATGACACCCTGTCTGTTCCACCATACACCACTGACTGCCGCTGAACCCATCATAGATGAATCACACATAGAGGTTTAAATGGCACAGAATTTCCCCACACTTGATTTACAACAATGAAGTAACAAAGTTCCTAGAATGAGTAACAAAACAAATTTATTAAACTCCAGGAGCCCAAGATAACAAATATATTTAAAAATATTTAAAGCAACTTGTCACTGTGGCCACTCCTCCCTTGTCACATGTTTATGTGGGCGTATCTAGGTCCGTGTTCTGTGCGCGTTATGTGTGTATGCTTCTCTGTGTGTGTGTGAGTGTATTTGAGCGTGTGTGTAAGCCTTCTTTGCCAACGTTGGATGTGTTCACTGTTGCACGGTACCGTTAGACTAGAACTAAACGAGTTTCACTATCTCCACGCACGGCATCCTGCCTCACTTCTTTATATCGTCACACGTTTTTAATTGTTGCAAAGTGATTACACATACTAATTATACATAATATTGTGATGATTACAACTATGTTTACAACTATGCTTTTTGCAAAAGATTCACTGGCAGTTTGGAATTAAAGACACTTTACTTATTCTTGATTTGTATCTCTGAAACACCTGTGAAAGAGCCCTGGGCATCATTTATGGCTTCCAATACAAAGGCAGTTAAAATCTATTAAACCACATATAAACGCTGTGAGATAAATGCTAAATTGCTCATTTGAAGCCATTAACTGCACCTGCACTAAATTGGTCTCTCACTCAGTGTCTCATTATAGCCAGAACGCAATGACTACTGTAGCAATACTTCAACCAAAATATTACTGTACTTCACTTTATCCCTAGTTAGTATGCTAGTGTGCCAGGTTTGGTTTAATTATCCTGAACTCTGCAACTCAGTTAAAAATAATGGACTATTTAATCAGACCTTATGTCACTTTTATTCTACCACCCCATTTAGCTTAGACACTATCACTCACAGTTCAAAAACTGCTTGGACCTACATAATGTATAGAGTTACTAAAGGTCATTTATTTAAAATAACAAATAAATGGTACAACAAGCACTTTGAACATGAGCAACTTGAAATGTTACAGTTTAATTAAGTTTTGATGTTTAGATAAAAAAAAATCTATATTTTTGAAAATAGCACTATAGTTGTTACTTCCATAATTAAACAAGTATTTCTGTTAGAAGAGCTATGTTTCATTATAGTACATTATCAGCAGTGAGGTAACATTTTTCCACTCTCTCTCTCTCTCTCTCTCTCTCTCAATCACACACACACACACACACACACACCTTAGGTGCTAATAAAAAGTGGAACTTTTTGTAAGTATATGTTGGGAGGTTTTAAAATACCTGCAGTTACTATAATTGTTCTAAAACGTTCGTATAGTTTTGTTTTATACCTTCTATACATATGGATTTACACAGCAAAACAAAACAAAATGTTGCCCTTTTTCTGATCTTCAGTCTTGGTATTGTTATGTGTTATTTTTGAAGTAGCTGGTGTATATTCATTTTGTCAGCACAGGTGTTGTAACAGAAAGATGCAATTCATTTAGGCCAGATAGATGCAAGCCAGTATGCCAAGAGAAAGCCTTATTCCTCTCACATTGTAGCTTATATTGCATTCTGTTTACCTTTGTTGCCATGTAATTGCAACATTTATTTCCATGTCCAGACATTGTAGATAAATCCCTAGAAAATCATTGGAAATTCTTATTTGCAATCAAAACTCAATAGAGCCTAAAACAATAAAAAACAATAAATGAATGAATGGAGGAATGAATGAATGTATAAACACATGTTTATAAGATATTACTGTCATGCCTTCAAAGAGGGTTCACTTTTGAACCTGTGAACCATCTAATCTGTTGAGCATATAAACTCACCCATTAAGACTACATTAGGAATGGACTATTCTGTCTCTTTTAAGACTTGTATGTTGATCTTCCCTTTGTCTCTAGTGACCCATTACATGAAGCCTGACATCTCCATTTGCTCATCAAGATGAGACAGATGTAGAAATAGACATTAATCCATGTGTCATCCCCTCCAATTCCTTTTCATCAGGCTCATAATTCATCTCCTACTAGGTTAGAAATGCAAATAGCAAAATTGTATGAAATGCACATGCAGGTGTATATGCTGGCATCGGTGTAGGCTTGGTACAGGTTTTCCTATGGTCTTATGTTAGAAATGTGAATATATTCTTTAAGGTAAAGATAATCATTTTTGAACCCTTTTATGTGCCTGTGCCTTATGATTCGAGGCTAGATATACATGTTCAGAAACATAACACCACCAAATGTCCATTTTCTCCAAAAGGTTTCTGAAAATACTGAGAGTGTGCTGGCCTGCCTTTAACCAAATTTCTACTGGATTGGATATTCCTCTCACTGCCCTTTCTGTACGGGGGTGTGATGGCGGCAGTGAGGGAGCAGAAGACGAGGCTGCAGTGAACATAGTCCTTTATTGAACTGCAGAAGAGCAGCGAGCAACAGAGCAAACAGAAAAGCAAGCAGCATAAAAACAAAGGTGCAGCTTGCAGTGGCTGCAGACAGCTTGGCTAGATGGAAGGCAGCAGGCTCAGTCTATCTGTGGCAAGTGAATGTGCAGAGGCTCTAGCAGTATCCGTGGGCTTATGTACAGAGGTGAGATGGTTAGTGGGTGATTGGTGACAGGTGCAAGTGGTAAACGTGTGATTGAGAATGAGGTAGTGATGAGTGTGATGTAGAAGGAGAGTGGCGCTAGGTCTGGGTGCCTGGCGCGACGTAACGGGGGAAACAATCTGTACACATATTTATTTATGCATTTATTTCCTCTTTCTTTTGTGTTAAAATGTTTTAGTTAGGACTTTCATTTTATCTGTGACAGTAACTTACTGCAAATAAACATCTGTTTTGCATCTTCATCTACATGTTATGTTACATGTCATCATGTATTTTACAGGGTGTCACGTTCAGTCCAGCTGAGACAAGAAACAAACGAAGCCGGGCTCACGTGCGAAATATCAGCAAACCGTTTATTTTCGGTTTCGTATTTACAAACTTGACAGTCCCGCAGTCTGTCAAGCTACATGTAGACAAAGGGCCAGTTTCCGGCGTCACGCCCTTAAGCCACTCTCCCAGGGGTCGGCGACGAAACTGGGGGAACAAAAACACGGTTAGGGGCACTCTCACGGGAACAGATACCGGAACAAATCAAATCAAATTTATTTATATAGCGCTTTTTACAACACGTTGTCACAAAGCAGCTTTACAATTGTACGGGTCC
>JAOYMR010000026.1:5732313-5748007 GCA_025802075.1 Tenebrosternarchus preto
TGGGGGGAGAAGTACAACACAGTACAATAAATACAATAAGTATGGGGGAGAAGTACAACACAGTACAATAAATACAACAAGTATGGGGGGAGAAGTATAACACAGTACAATAAATACAATAAGTATGGGGGGCAGGAATATAGACAGTTGATCCCTCTGTTTTGATTACCAGCAGGTGGTAAATAGTGCAATGCTAGTATATGCTTCCAAGTGCAAAAAATGCAGTTCTGTTTGTGTGTGATGTATCAGTCCAGTCACTGGTTATTGAGCAGTCCAATGGCATGAGGAAGGAAACTGTTGCACAGTCTGGTAGTACGGGCTTGAATGCTTCGATACCTTTGTCCAGATGACAGTAGGGTGAAGAATGTGTGTGATGCGTGTGTGTGACGGATGTGTGTGATCAGTAGGGTGAAGAGTGTGTGTGACGGGTGTGTGTGATCAGCTGCAATGCTAGCTGCTTTTAATTAGATGGAGGAGAAGCTAATCCATGCATAATCTTAGAAGCTAAATGAAGCTTTCCCAGCTAAGAAGATTATATTGCTGTAGAATAATGAAAACTGAACTATGAAACAATGATGACACCTGAACAGCTTCTTGTGTAAAGTGTTAAATGTTTGTTTATACTGTGATTTTAAGTGTTTGTTTGTACTGTGTTGAATTCCAGTTTTAAAGCTACATGTATATTAGAACAACATATCAAACATTATGTGAAGTGGGAGCAGACCTTGAGTACAAGTATATGCCAGCTCCCTTGGTTGATAGGAAATTACAGGCCACACTGAATTTTACTTTATTACAGACCCTTTTTATATGGGTTTTGAAATTACATAAATCTGCATATACTCCTACATATTTGAGATGAACATATCTTGCTCTACACGTGGCCTTTGGAGAAAAACATACAAACTGTAACCTCTTCTTTTTCTAAAGACTCTCATTAGGATTCTCTAGAACCCTAAACATACCTTTGGATAAGCCCAAATGTGACCTTTGACATCTGTTAACTTGTTTGTGCTTGCTTGTAACTTCAACTTGTTTGAACTTTCTCCACATATCACAGTTTGACAACTGTGGGAATTGGGTTTTTCCTAGGGACATCAAGTCTCATAAACTACTATTAAATGTCACCTCAGTGTCATCAAACTATTTAGAATACTTGCCAAAATAAAGCAACTTCTGTTCTTAAACCCTAAACAAAAGCATGTGATATTTATTAAACATCACTCAAAATTTTGCTATGGTCATTTGAGATGGTATGTACTTTTTGACAACATACACCAAGGACAATGACAGCATTGTGCTTAGATCTTCCAGTAGAAAATTGATCCAAATTATACCTTCAACTATGTGTTTGTTGATCTCATCCAGCATTATGCTGTGTGTGTGTTTTTTTTTTCTTTTGAATAATTTATTTCACTAAAAAGGTTAGCTCACTGTCATTCTCGATGTGTCTCAAGTTAGAAGGACTGGAAACAAAGACACAGGGCAAAGTACACAGACTAATGTCACGGTGGCCATCCTGGCTGCCTCCCCCTGTCTTGTTTGTGTGGGCGTGTCTGTGTGGGTGCATGTCTGTGTCGTCTGAATGAGAGTGCGTCTCTGTTAGGTTTCGTGAATGTTCGTCGGTGTTCGTGGATGCTTGTTGGTGTACGTTCGTTAGTGTTATTCGTTTCACCTGAGTCTTGTTAGGGTGTGTGTATATGAGCGTGTGCATGTCACCGAGTCCTTGTCGGTCTTTGGTTCGTGTACGTGCAAGTCTGGTAAGCGTTGTCTACTGTTTGTTACTCGTATAATCTAAACCGAAAATAAAACGGTTTTGTTCATTTAAACGCTCGTTGGAGTGGTGTCGCTCTTTGCAGCTCCCCGCACCCCACAACGTCACAACTAACAAGGTATAGCTAGACACAAGTGAGGATAAAGGTGGGGAGAACATACTCCCTCCTCTCTTACTGAACAGAGAACATGGAGAAAAAATAAAGATGGCTGAAACAAAAACTCTAGGATTTGCATGTGTCTACAGCTGGTCTTACTATTACAGATATCGGTGAGACAGTGAGGGTGAGATAGTTGGCAGTGAGGGTCTCCTAGGAATCTCCACCTAATATGGCTTGTGTTCATTGGTTCTATTAACCCTTTGCTCATCTGATTAGTGTCCAAAACTTTCTGTCACAAAACTGCATTGTAGAACAGGCAAAGACCTACTACTCCATAGTCTAAAATACTGTAGAAGAAAGATAAATAAGCAATCAGCAGTAACTATGGATATGGAATAAAACAAAAGTGGCTCAGGAACTCAGACAGACAGGAAAATATGGGGTTTAAGTACAATGACTGGGAGAAGGAGTGGAAAGAATAAAATATGACAAGTCAGAGACAGAAACCAACAAACAAAAAGCGTTGTGTGGATGAAATGTGAATGCAACAGCACAAGAGGAAACAATGACTCCTACATTTGAAGTGTACAACTTTTGACAAACCAGTGGTGTAATTACCAAGGGGAGGGGCAGGGAGGGCAATCGCACTGGAGGGTCCGCAGTAACTGGACTCTCAGAAAGGTCCCCATACAGTTGGATTGGTCAGTTCCGACTGAGTTTATGCTATATGAATTCACTAATGAGTCATTTAACAACAGTATACCTCATCAGCTAACATATGCTGCTTTCATTTTGTGTATCTCTTATATATGAGGTGTATCATCCCTGGAAGGCAAATTGACAAATGTTTTTTAAACTGACCTTTCAAATATGATATATTCATATATTCAACTCTACAAAAGGAATTCCATTAAAATATATAAAGATTCTAAAAAATATCTAAAAACCTTTATTACAAATATTATTCTGACATGGCACATATTTATTGTGATCCAAATAGGTAGTGTAAAGGTTAAGATTAAAGTTAGAGGAGGCTTTTTATGTATTCTATGCTGTACCGATGTAGATGTTGGATAAATTCAGGCACAAAAGCAGAGTTCAAAAGTGGAAAAAAAATGTGAGCAGTTGGCTGAATTAAACAGAGTTCCTAAAGTGAATGCTTACTTCTTGAAGAAAAGAGAGACTTAATGGTTTGGTGGACCTGTTCCAGAGACAGAATGTGAATTCGAAATCTATTCTAGATGATTTCTCTGAGTATGTCACACAAACTTCTCCTGAGTGAGTACCTTCATTCTAACTGTAAATTTACATGGCTTGAGAGAGGATGTGTCACGGTAGGCTGGTGTCCCAGCTCCAGGGACACGCCCACCTCGTTGCACTCACACTCATTCCTCCCACGGTCACAATCATCCCAGTATTGAGAGCACCTGTTACTTGTTTTGTTTTCATTATTTAAGCCCACAGGTCTTGCTCTTCAATGCTGTACATTGCAAGCAGACTGCTGTGCTGCTGAGGCTTTCTCTGCCTTGTATGTATTGTGCCGCTACACTACATACTATTTTACTTTGTAGTTGTTTAGTAAATAAAACAACTGCTGACTTTGCCTACTGCTGACTTTGCCTACTGCTCCTTCCTCCTTCCCCCAGTCACAGGATGTAGTTGCATGCTTTAAGAGCATTGATTGATTTATTTGAGACATAAAATAGCAAATAAGTAAATTTTTTTGTTAATTGTTAATATAGTAAATTGTTTATTTTAAAATACACACACACACACACATATATAGCACTTTTCTTACACAGCTGATAGACATCCTATTTTGGAAACTTGTACTTTTTAATATCTCTATTGTCCTTTCATAGTACACTGCAGTTACTGATCTAGAACATAGAGAGATAGGAATTCTTAATGTAATTTTAATGTGAATATAAATTTGAGAGATAAAATAGCAAATAACCAAGCAAAGCACACATACGTACCATCACAGTGCACCGGGCACCCAGCCACAGGCACACACCCACTCCTTCCACACACACACACCTACCCCAGTCCCAGTCACCCAGCTAATGATCACAGCTATTGATTAACAAGCTTACACATGTATTTAAGCCAACAGGTCCTACATTTCTTCACTGCACATTTGCCCAGTGAAGACCAGGAAAGCTTCACCATGCGTCTGCTGTTTTAACATTAAATATATGTTAAATACATGTTTAGCTTTATTAAAAAAACAAGAAAAGGAAATATTTATTTTATATGTCTGTGTAGATGAATTCTTAGCCCATTGATCTAAACAGTAACAATGGGAAACACAATGTATAGCAGAATATACAGTAGTGCTTGCTGTGTATGTATGCATTCAGAGAAACCTATTTTCCTTTATGAGCTTGGGGAGAAGATCTATTGTTTTTCTTCTAGCAAAAAAGCAATATAAAAATCAGCAGTCTGATCTTGGCAGTATTTGGAACAGGAAGGACAATCCTGCTTGTATGATTAGACCAAGTCTTTTTGTTGCTGGGTTTTTTTTGTTTGTTTTAATGTTTATAAAAACATTACCTACCCTGTCCACTGAAAATCGGTTGTTTTGTTCTTCACGTTTGTGTATAGAGCTTGTGATAATCAGACTCCTTGAGCCAAATTGATACTTGTTTATATGGGTAACCCAACAAACTCTTTTTAACACTGAATACAAATGATCAAGTGTTTGCAAAGCAAGTCCTGGAGTATCCCTGCCCTGCAGTGATCACTAAGTACTTAACTTTTTAAGTCTTCAAGCATCAGACTGGGAAACTGTGCAAGAATTACAGTGTTGGTGTTATCCTTCAGCACGGTTTCTGATCTACATGGCTCAAGCAAGACCAGAATCAGCTACACACAGACTTCTGTGTGCAAGGAACGAAACACTGCAGACATCTACCAGACGTTCAGAGACAGGGTTCTGTCTGTTTAGTGTAATGAAGCGGTTTGTCAAGAACTGAGATCAGGCTGTGCACTTGAATACAGTTCAAACATAAAAACAGAAAATGATGTGTTTCACACAAGACAGCCGTTATGTAGTTCTGTAGCCGTTATGCAGCCGTTATGTAGCTCTGTAGCCGTTATGTAGTTCACAACATACTTTCAACCTTTGAAATCATTTGTCAGTAGAATTCTTCTGCTTCTATTACCTATGACAATTGTAGCTTAATATTTTTTTTCCACCTTAATGCTGCCATTAGAGACTTTTTTAACAAGGCTGAAAAGCAGCAATTGTTTTAGTCTCATAATTTTTATAGTCTCATCACAATTTTTTCCCTGCTCTGAATGAAATACATTTAATCATTATGCTTCGATCAGTAGTGATAAATTGAGAAATGCAGACTAGCTTGACAGAGTAATATAATAATAGGTTATTGAAGGAGCTGCTCTCATTTCTTGTTACTGGACTTGTAGGACTTTCACTGATAATCCATTGCCAGATCATGCAAATTAGGAAATAACAATAAAGGTCAGAAATGCATCAATATCCACAACATTCAGATAACAGTTCGAAGTGGTAAAACAATCTTAGGCTTAAGAACCAGATGGATGTAAGGAATATTTTGGGTGAAAAACCTGAGACCTAATCAGCTACAGATATTAAACCAATTTTTAATAAATTATAAGACATATGTTAATAAACAGAGCATAGCTGCATACCTGAAGGTCATTTATGCTCTCCTGTAAAATTAGTCAAAAGTCACTTATGATTTTCCAAGTCCTGGATTATATAGCATGAACAAAACCGTATTTGTCCATTCAGGAAGATTATTCTCGGTTTCAGTAACACACATTGCCCATAGCAATTTGTATATATACAAAAATGATTGAGTCATTTTATGGAACAGTGATTTCTCCACCATTTGTATCATTTACATTTTTTTTGTTTTTTAAAAAAGTCTGCTTATTAAAGGCATTGTAGACATCTAAGATAGTTCTCTTCCTTTACTGAATAATGTAAATAATAATCAAGGGGGTTGTCTCACTAAGCTGTAACATCACATTACCAAAACATCTGCTACAAAGAACGAATAAAAACTGTCACTGAAAGAAACTGAAGTAAACTACATTTTTATTCTCATAGAATACATTTTTTTTATTATTCTTACGAAATATAAAAATTCCTTTATAGTTTAGTGCTCCCAAAGAATTCCTTTGTGAAGCTTAATTATCAGGAGGGCAGTCTATGTGCCCCTTTCTGTAAAATGTGTCTCTGATTAGATAAAATAAATTCTTTTTCATTTAAAAAAACAAAACAAAACAGCATATTGTTGGCATGCAGCCACATGGGGCTTCATATGGATAACATCTCCAGTGAGTTAACAAACACTGATTAATTAATGCACATGGCGCCTGCTATGGAACAGAGAGCTGGACGTTGGCTTGTTTATCTCCACAGGCATATTGCCCAACCCCCAGAGCGCTGGTGTACTAATGATGAGGCACAGCAAAAAAACATAAAATTAAGAAAGGAGAAAATAAGAAAGGCTGAAAACTGTTAACCATGTGCCCCTGTACTTCCATTAATTTGGGGTAAAGCAGACCACAAAATATGAGATTTCAGTTTAATAACCATTTTAGTAATAAATGGTTACATCTCATGTAACAGTGAGATTAATACAGATCATTTATTTATATGTCTTCACAAGCCATGAGACAAAAACTTGTCTGTATGTATTGTTGAAGTTGGGTGTATCTATGGTGGCTTGTCTGTATTTATTGTTGAGCTGTGAGGGAAATAAACACAACATCCATCCACATTTCCATACATGATCTAGCAGCTAAGTAAAGACAAATACAAACACACACATATACATTATTAAATAAAGACAAATACAAAACACACATATACATTAATACAAAACACATATATACGTAAATACAAACACACACACACACACACACACACACACATACACTGGAGATCAAAATTAGAGAACAACACAACATCACAAACTCATTCAAGTCCCCCAAGAAGGCTGGTTGCCCACAAAAGACAAATGCAAGAGAGGACAGGATAATGTGGAAAATCTCCATGGATAATCGGTTCAACACTGCAGCTGGAATCACAGTTCAGCACTGAACAGGGTAAGAATCTGTCTCGTCATACAGTGTCTCGACGTTTAAGAGCATTTGGACTGAAAGTCCACTCTGCAGTGACCAAACCTCTCATTGGCAGAAAGAATCAAAAGCTAGACTCACCTTTGCTGGGGAGCATGTTGTGTGGACAGAGGTCCAGAGTTCATTTTAGTGATGAAAGCAAGTTTAATTTACTTGGGTATGATGGGAAACATTATGTTCGTCGACAAACTGGGGAAAGACTGAACCCAAAGTGTGTAAAGAAATCAGTGAAAGGTGGATGAAGTGTCATGGTTTGGGGAATGTAGGACCTCTCATACATCTACATGAAAGAGTGAATGCAAGTGTGTATCTGAACCTTCTTCAACAACACATGGTTCCTTCCTTGTGTTCATCACTCAATCAGCCAGCAATTTTCATGCAGAACAATGCCCCCTGTCCCACAGCAAAAAGGATAAAACAGTTCATTTAAACTGAAAACATTGAAATGAAATGGTCAGCCCAGAGTCCTGATCTAAACCCAATAGAAAACCTCTGGAAAATCCTTGGTGACAAAGTTATGGCCAAGAAACCCACAACAGTCACAGAACTGTGGAAGAGACTGGAAGAAGATGGCCCAAATCACAACAGAGCGGTGTGAGAGACTAATGATGTCCCGTGGCCGCTGATGTGCTGAAGTCATTTAAAGCAAAGGCCTGTACACTTCCTACTGATTACTGACTGTTGTAACCTTCAGAAAATTTAGTTGTGATCCTTCTCTGTGCTACAGTCATTGCTGTTCTCTAATTATGATCATCAAGTTTTTTGCAAAATAAAGGTTTTATGTTGATATAATTTGGTTATTTTGCAAAACACTGTTCTAGTGGCATGGTGTACCCCTTACAAAAAATCATTCAAATGTTGATCAATGTAGATTACATTATTTCTGAAAAAATCAAATGTTCATACATTGTTCTCTAATTTTGATCTCTAGTGTACATTATTCCACTACTGTGCTCATTTTCTCAAACCTAGATGAGCATCCAAGTAATTGCTGGTAACAGGAATCATAATTTTAACTGAAGGTACCCTGGAAGTGTCACTTGCATTCACTGATACTGCTGTCATCCCACAACCTCACATCATGATTGCTATGTGAGACCTTATGGAGCTATAGGTCCCCACATGATGACAGATATTAATATACTAAAACACTGAAGATATTAATATATTAAAAATATTCTTCAGATAGTTGCACACTATTTGAAGAATAACAGGTAACAGGGTAACTTGTGTATTCTACAAATTATGGATATATTACCTGCACCGTAACCATGAGTAATTTGCTCTTTTTTTTATGTTCCAAATTCTACAGTCTAATTGGTTTCATTTCAGTTTGCACCCTGCCTAACCAGACTTAACATCTAGAGTATATCTTATTGTTTTAAATAAAGTTGCTTAGCTAATTCTATTATAGAGCTTTTCAGCTAGCTTTATAAGGCAATAACTGGGAGATGGCCTATATAAATGAAGGTTCTGGGAGCACTCCACATGTGCTCTATACCATTCAACAGTGCTGTCAGTGTTGTGACTGGATAACTTAAGGGTACAGTAACTCAGTCTGAATGTGGCTCCTCAAAGCCACAGCCAAAACTGCAGGAGCTCAGCAGCTCAACTGGCTGCTGATTGCTCCCCTAATGAGCTCGCCATGTGCTACTTATGCTGCTATCTCAGTGGTCTTACTTGATTTCCAATTGTTTGTGCCAGGGTATGTGCACCACAACCCTGTAACACAGACCAGCAATATGGGATGACTGCCTTTTTTTAATCTTAAATAACTGTCAGTCCATCTGAATTCAACTAAGACAATTAAGTTACTTTCATTTAATTATTGTTTATTAAAAAAGTAAATGCTTATTGAATATACACACTTCTGTTATTTAATACAAATGCCTATTCTGCCAGCACATCACATATTTTTAAATATTTATTTTTAAATGTTCTATCAAACATCTGCTGTGTGTGTGTGTGTGTGTGTGTGTGTGTGTGTGTGTGTGTGTGTGTATGTGTGTGTGTGTGTGTGTGTGTGACTAGGGCACAACACTGCGAAACTGAAGAGTAAGCATATCCACATGAATCAATATGCCCATGTTTAATATAAGCAGTATACCAGGGTCCCAGTTACAAGGTGTAGCTTTTACATCAAACCAAATCAAACTCAGCCTAAAAAGACTGCAGTGCTTTGCTGAGATTTGCTCAAACTTGCACCCATTATTAAGTATGGTGGCTTACATATTCATTTTAATGTGCCCAGACTACCAAACCTATTAGAAGATCAAATTATATGGATTTATACCTAATAACTTTAAAGGTACATTACAGACAGGAAAGATAAACAAAGGGCAACAGGCAGTTCTTATGAGACAAGTTATAACCCTATAATCTTATATTTGGAATCATAACATCTTAGCAGTAACCATCTTTATGGTTCTTCCACCATTAGCCTTGAACTTTCCGTAGCATAATTGCACAGAACAAACATGCTGAATATTCCATCTCCCCGTTTTGTTGAAATATTTAAGTGTGGCCTTTTAAGTGATCCAGTTTGACGTTCTTGGTCTACAAACTAGTTCTGATGAGTTGCAAAACTCATAGATCTCATAGATTAATAGTGAACTTGCAAAACAATCTCACTGTTCTCATATTTGTTACCAGGTTTGTTATTCTTCGCGCCTCCTGTCGTACTACAAAGCAACTAATTGATCGCTTAAGATCCTGGCCTAATAAGGCTACTATTAGCTCAGGTTGACTGGAGTACCTAAACATCGAACAGTTTTCACATTTAGGGTGGACAACTAACTGTTCGCGAAACGTATAGAGAAACCTCTCATTCTACTCACCGAATGCAGTCCAGCACTGATTATTCATATCAGATTGTAGACAATGCACCAATAAAATTGTCATAAACACAGGTAAACTAAAATCAAGTATATAAAAACGTAACTCACCATTAAGACAATATTTATATTTGATCTTTGTTCAATGTAAACATTCTCAGACATTCTGTTAACCAAAAGCATATTTTTAGAAACAACTGCATAATTTAAGCAGCGTATGCTACTTAACTTTACGTGTAGGACGTTTGCATTTCTTGGAGATGGCATGTAAGATATTTGGAAATAAAAACAACTATTTTAGGATTTAGTCCATTCTTAATCTAACATTTACGTAATTTATTCATTAACATTTCTTTTATTGCTTTTATGATGGATCTGGCATGCTTTATATTGTAGTGGGGACGCGTAAAGTTACTGGTGATTGTAATAGCCAATGAGAATAAGGCACCCACGCTTACGCTTGTAGGTCAGTTAGTCGAAGAGATTATTGTAGGCGTCATCGTTAAACCCCTTGTAGTTTTGAGTGCTGGAGTTGGATGGTCTGTTGCTGGACTGTTCCATAAGTACATCTCAACTAAAGGGTTTGAACAATATCGCTCTTTGTCGTGTAACCTTCGTACCCACGCCACTCCTCACACTCTTTTCGAAAGGGCAATTTTGAAAATGTCAGAGGCTACTAGACTAGCAGCTAACGAAGTGAGCACATTATCCATGTCGGACAACAGAGAAAAAGAAACACGACAACTGGTGTTAGAAACGGGATTTTATTTAATAAACACTCGACTTGCACAGCCCTTGTGGAATTGAAAAGTGTATGTTGATGAGAGTGTTGTGTACATCAGAAAGACACTTGCTAATTACGGGGAGCAGACTAGTAAACTAACCTGCGAACCTCAAGGCACTAAAAGATGCAAATAATTTGAAACACATCAGCCGTTTCAATAGGCAGAGCTGCCAGTGAACGGACACGTTTACAGATACCAGTTTGCATGAACTAGCTGGCCATTATGTGTGTCACTAGCAGACCTAGCTATGGCAGCACAACTAAAAGGGTAAAGTCAGAAGGTAAAACAGACATGAAGGATCCCTGGAACAGCAGAACTTTGCATATTGTCTGTTATATTATTTTGGGCTTTCAGTGTAGAGGGTCTGAGAATGTGCTTTTCATAATCTGTTTTTTTTTTCTTCACTATTGTGAGGTACTATTTGTTATGTTTGGACATTTCTAGTGCTTTAAATGAATCAGTTGTGCTCTCTAATCACTTAGCTTTCCTCTGTCCAACACATGATGATCCAAAGAGTCTATGCAAGAGCATGCACGCAAACCGTAAGTTCATTGGAAACAGGTTTTCTGAGAGGCAGCCAGTTCTGCTGATCCCTCAGAAATAGACACATCACCTCAGCACATGAATGACAGTATGTTGTTCCTCTGTAATGGGTAACCCTCAGTGTCCCAGCCAAGCAATTAATCATTTTTGTATTATTATAATCTGTCTTGCAAGAAAAAATAGATTTTGTGGCTGAAAGGGAAGCAAACCAACAATGGAACATATTGCTGAAAAAATGTCCACATCCAGCACATAATTCTTGCATGACATTAAATGGTTATATAAAAGATTTAATTATTTGTGGTCAATTACTCTACTTATGTCCGATGGCAAAATATATTGCACTGCCTATTCTAATATTTTACTTATTTTTTTATTTAATTTAAATACATTGTACTGCCTATTCTAATATTGTATTTATTTATTTTAAATATATTGCACTGCCTATTCTAATATTTATTTATTTTATTTAAATACATTGCACTGCCTACTCTAATATTGTATTTATTTATTTGTTTTAAATATATTGCACTGCCTATTCTAAAATTTTATTTGTAGCATTTTAAGTGTTGTTGGAGGATTTATTATATTACAGGTGTTTAAATCATCCATTAAATATCAACCTTGAAGATACTTTTTTTGTACCAAACTGTACAATAACTGTCACTAATAAATCCAGGGATCTGACATGGGTAATCGCTGGTTTAATTAAACTCTCAGTCGACTGAACCCAAGCCGAATGCTATCACTGCTCCATGCAGAACTGGTAGACCAGAGTTTACCTACCCTTGATGCCTTCCACTGCTCTCTGCTGTTTGGCTGACGTGTTGCTCAAATCATTTCACCCTTCATTCTACTGATGGGCAATTCTTGCAGCTAAAAGACGAGTCAAACCATTTAAAAGTGTGAGTTGAAAAGTTAGGGGTTAGGTAAATACTATAACAAACTCTTTTTTAAGCTCTTGTAGGTACATACTTTATTCTGCAACATTTTGATCATAAAGAAACCAATTTATTTACCATTATTTGACCATAAAGAAACATTAGCTGGTAAGTTGTTTAGCTGCTTCTTTTGTTTATTGATCACCACAGCAATCACCTCACAGCACCAACTTCACTCAGACCATGAACCATTACTACCAAAATCATGCCCATCTGTCAAACACAAAGTGTAATAAGAGATGTGCAAACATACCACTTTATCAAGCAATATGTGTAAACATACTGCTTTATCAAGCTTTCTCAACTTTGTCCTTCATAGGTTCCAAATTTTCATGGAGCTTTGACATGCTGCCCAGAGCAGAATTATAGTGTTGATTTAGCTAGGAAAGACGCATGCAATAGTACCTTACTTTTTGACCAGAACAGGACACAGCTGCCTTATGATGTCTTATTGTGTTATTATTGTGGTAGTATACATATACTGCCTGAAAATTCTAAGGTAGGTATCTTCAATGGTACACAGATTTGCATACAGATTAAAACACAACAGAAATAATTATTCCTGTTGAATGTTTTCAGCATTTTAAAAAATATTTAAGTTTGTATCTAATATTTTACTTACTTTTTGTGTTCTATTTGATTTAATCCTATTTTCCCAAGTTATTTGATACTATGCAAGGACATTTTGGAGCACCCTCCATCAACCAATCATCTTTAATGGGTCATTGACTTGTGAATAAATCAGTATCAAGCTCTATCTTTGATCTGTGTAGTGGGCTCCAGGAAATGAGACCTTTATGGTTGTCTTTCTGAAAGCAATTCTAAGGGCCAAATGTCAAGGCCTTAAACGGATTTAATCAGCTTTGGCTTTTGACAGCCAGTAACATCGCACACTTTTCTGACATTTACGCATGACACCTCTGACACTTCTAGGGAGTTTTCCTTTCTGCATTGTCTACATCAACTGAGGCTGCCCAGGACCTTTCCAAAAACATCTAGTGCACAGAGATGTCATTTGTGTAGCTGGTAAATGTACTTCAGACTTCTTAAAAGACAGGTTTGTTTGTCTCCATAAACAAATACTGTAGAGTTTTGCTAAGGCCATAGTGCTCTCTGTCCTTTTAAGCAAATGACCTACTGAGGCTGTATGGGAAAGGAAATGTCTTCATTAGAGACATGAAAGCGATTTGTATGGATTTTATTAAAATTTGTGTCATATTCACAAATGTAGTAGATGAACCTTGAATTGTGGTTGCCTCATTCTGCAGATCTAGAGTTTTTTTGTTTTGCTGCCTCCATATTAGCTTTGGCACATTGAGTGAACTGCTCCAATATCAGGCCTTGCCATAGTGGTATGAATTCACTTCCCTAGTCTCTGACAATATGAGAGAGAAAAATCAGTAGAAAATATTCCCCATGATTTCATTACGATTAGTTCTTAAGCTTTTAATTCCACTTTGCTGTGTTTATTTTACATTTCCAAATAATGAAAATTATTTTATTATGAAAATAATACTATGTCCTAAATATGTTTACTGAAACTAGACAAGATTTTAGCTTATTTAGAAAATGCAACATTAAACTAAATATCATTACAGATTGTCTTGTAAATATACTACATGAGTGTTTCACAGAAAAAAAGTAATGTTCTTTAAACCATACCATAGAACCACAGGCAAACAATCTACAAAAACTATAGTATTGTATTCATTATGAGTGTCACTTGCTCTAGTTTAAGAAAAACAATAAATTATTCTGAGCATCTTGTATAAAGCAATACATTATTCTGTTTTTGATGCATACACACTGGCTCGCAATTCAGTTCAGAACTCACCATGAGATTCAGAGGCTACAGAATGTTCCTGCTGTTTCCTCCAAGCATTGATATTTCTCGCAGCTCAAAGTGCACTGAGGTTTATTGAGGTCCTCACAGCAGAGCTGTGGGTCTCTCGTCTAGATAAACAGGCAAAAGCAGCAGGAGGGCAAAACAGATTTCACTGAGCTAAATGGAAATACAGTGTATTACTGGAATCAGAATCCGGTTTCACGAACCGGGGTGCTGCACACAACGAGGAATGAAAATAATTCAAAGAATTGTTATTATAATTTATTTATTGTATTAATATTGTGCGTTAGACGGCAATTATAAAGGATGCAACATGCTGCACTGTTGCCCTCTAGTGGTTTCATTGTGTTACGTTTAAAAAAATTTTTTTTCACAATCTTGAGAAATCACATCTTTCAGTCCTGTCAAAGAACAGTCCAACATTACAAATACAAGCACAATTACGAAAAAATGCGTTCTTTGGTTATATAAACGGACAAAGTGTTTTGTGCTATTTTCATCATTGATTTTGGTTTTGTTCAGCCAGTTTAGTGGTTTTCCCTTTAACAGGTTTGAGTTTTGGCTGGAGCGTCTGGTTGTAGGTGAGCCCAACTAGGAAAAACTTCAAAGAAAACATTCTGTACAGACCTTTTTCAGTCACAACTAACAGGGGGCGCTGTGGTTCCATGGAAACAAGCCACAAACTATGGAAAAACCTTTGTTTGACTAAGTTATAATGCAGTCGTTATATTTTATCCCACGATTTAAGATCATATCGCTTACTTTTGATTAAAACAACTTATAATGAACTGATAACGCAAAGCCCGAGACAGAACTCCACACCCCAAAGCATTAGCTTCGTTATATTGTTTTCATAATTAATTTTAATTCACATCATTTTATATCTATCACTACAGACACAAAATTAGTGATTCCTTTCATTATACAGTCATATATCGAGACTGATATATAGTGTTTTGCCCAAGGATAGAATATGGCATGCACTGTATGTATGCACTGAAAATTCAGTCTGTTTTTATATTGTTTTTTTCTGGGTTTTTTGTTTGTATATTGTTTGTTTTTTTCTTTTTGTTTGTTTGTTTTGCAGACTTCAAAAATACAACCACTTAACCTCCCTCCCTGCAGTTACAATGGCCACCATGTCTGTCAGGAGACCAGAGAGACAGTAATCAAGATGACAACTACAACATTCATTTGCTTTTATCATTCTTCTATGTAAGCAGAAGCTTGTTGAACTTTGTCCTCAGGACTATTTGTATTTTAATGCTCCAAGAACTAGTGGCCGGGGTGGTGGTATTGCCGTGGTGTATAGAAATGGCATAAAATGTTCTCAGGTCTGTCTCTGAGAATTTTCGAGTTTTGAAATATTGGCTTTTAAGATTATGAATGCAAATCCTGTCTTGTGCATTACCGTGTATCGCCCTCCCAAGTTTAACAGTGCTTTTCTTATTGAACTAGAGGGTTTACTGTCAGATGTGGCTCTCGATTATGACCGGGTTCTTTTACTTGGTGATTTTAATATACATGTAGATGAGGGTGTTGATGTGCTTGCTACAGAGTTTTTAAGAATCATAGAATCTTTTAATTTTATCCAACACGTTACCGGCCCAACTCATACCAAGGGGCATACTTTAGATCTGGTTTTAACTCTGGGCCTGACTGTTTGTTCTGTCCGGGTGGAAAACCTTGCATTGTCAGACCATAGCAGTATTATTTTTGAGACGGATTTTCA
>JAOYMR010000026.1:5794248-5807536 GCA_025802075.1 Tenebrosternarchus preto
AGTCTCTACTCTAGGAGTATCCACACCAGTTCCTTATGTCACAGTCTCTACTCTAGGAGTATCCACACCAGTTCCTTTGCTCTTGGTTGATCCTTTCCTGCACTGCCCCTGCATCATCATCTATTCTTCTTGGTTCTGTTAACACACACACAGTCCCTGCCTAGTAGTTTGTGAAGCCTTGTCATTTTGCTCTAGCAGGATGTAGCTTTAGTTGTTTCCTTGGATCTCTGGTTTGAGGACTTCCATTTGTTACTTTTGCCTGCCTATGTCTGTTTAATGATTATCGATATGTCTCTCATTACACCACCCGTCTGTTTTTGGCTGGTTCTGGTAATCACTCCTGAAAACTTTCTAATAAAGAATATCTGCACATGCATCCTACATAATGTCACAAAACCATAGAGGATGTGAACACCTACATGGAGCTTTTATAGTTCTGCTTTTCACAAATGCATTTCATTCATTCAGCTATAATGTCAATTTTTTTCACTTGCTTTTTACTTTGCTGGCGACTAAGATGGATTATGTGAGTCACTGCACTTTGTATCTCCCCAAGTTAAGTGTAACATGACAAACAGAAGGGCTTGAGAATGTTTATTGGAATGTAAGATCAAGGGCCTCTTTACTGACCATGGTAACACAGTGGGTGTTTTAGCATGGACATTAGTGGAATTTCAAAGTTCTGGTTTGATGCACTGAAAACAGTACTGAATTTAGTTTTAAATCATTTAAATTGATAGTCCTGCTTCTGTGTGTAGCTATATTCAGTCGGAAGGTAAGCTTAATCAAACATGTTGAATAATTTGAAATAAAGTCATGTATTTATGCATATGTAGTAATTAACCTAATTAATCAGAATGTCTGACTATGTTTTAAGTCATGCATGCCCACAAAGATACCCTTGGTGTCTGGAAACAGTGTCTTAAACCACTTGCTGTCTGGAAACAATTATATTCTAAAAGAACCCACTAATGGTGACGTACTTCAGGAATGGCTTGTTTTGTGGTGATTACTTTTGTCGTCCCTCCAATTTTTAGTGATTTAAATCAGCCAGAAACTTTCCACACATTCAAACAAAAACTATTTGTCTTACAGTGGTCCTTTTGGAGTATGTTTCAGTGCTGCAGACATGATTATATCAGCCAGTGTCAAGCCCAGACACGATAGTGATAAACTGATAAGTTATGCATTTAGACAATCAAAATTGATGCTATACAGAGACCTTATATTGTTCTTTTTCTATAAAACCTGAATGCATAAATGCTAGAAATCAGACACAGTGCTGCAAAATGAGAAGAGGAGCTTGTTTACCACAAGCCCAGTGATACTGGCTTCATCTATTTATGACATCCTTCTCAATTTCCTTCTCCTACTCCCTCTCTCCTGCCTTATCTCCAGACAGCCATGTTATGCTGTGACTCCCTGACTTTCTCCACTGTGCAGTGGGAAAAGAAACATTATCTCGTGTTGGTACAGTAGATCCCCACAACGTGACTCGCACAGAGAATGTCTGGCGTGGGTTTTTTTCTTTACAACTGTGGCCATTCGTTCCTAGATAAGAAGAGCGAGAGGGTATAGTGGGTGCACAACAGCTGCTGATACTTCTGATAACCGTTGAAGGTAGATACAGGGGTGTCTTTGAGGCCTCAGAGTGGGAGTCAAGTGGAGGGGTTGGAACTGTGCAAGCCCAAGCAGCACAGAAAATTTGATAGTTTTACAATAAACACACAAACCAAAACCTTTCAATTACTTTCCTTGTTAACCTTTTAAATGACTTTACAATTTATTTATTTCCACACCCAGAGTCTGCCAGTGGAGTATATAAATTGTTTCAAGTCATGGACTATATAGACAAGAACATTTTCAAAAGAGAGGTGTTTGTATTATACACATCTTCCAACAGATTGACGTTTTTTTTTAACCACATACATTTTAATTTATACATAAAAGTACAGCTGGTTAAACGAATCCTTGTTCTGATTGACCTGTTTTAATAAAAATGACATAATCCTTTATATCCTACCTTTTATACATTTGTCAGTCAAGAACCTCTCAAGATTATTTGCACAAATTAAATAAACAATTTGTTAAACAAATGCAAGTATATGACAACTGGTCTCCATAACTCATGTTTATTAACTGTTAGAATTAATGAGGTACATAAATAATAGCTGATAACATGTACGATCTTTACATGCAAGATTTGACATTTTCTCTGATTGGCTGACAAGATAGGACCTGTGTTCATAAAAGGTCACTTGAACTGAAAAACAAAAACACAGTATGATTAATATTCACAGCGCAGGCTCTGCGACTTTGAACAAGACTGAACTAACTGTCCGACAAAACCAAATATATTAACCCAAGCATAGACCCCAGGCCATCACACTGGAAAAGACACAAAAGCCAAACGTTTTACACACTATCCATCACTTAGAAAGCGTAATCAGGCCTGGACATGTGCAGATATAGACACAGGGTTTCACTTTAGACTGTGTTTGGTAATCCAGTATGTACTTTGAAAAGGCTCATCAGGTGCTCTGTCTACACCTTACAGTAACCCATGTCTTTGCTTGCCAATCAACCTCAAACCATGAGCAGGTTAATTGTGGGTACTCTACATTAACTACTATAACCCTCTCATCATCGCAGTCTCAGGCCTAAGATGACATCACAAAGTCACATGACACAATAAAGATCAATAGCCTATAAAAAAAAAAACAAAGAATGATACAATGGAATCATAAAAACAAGTTTTTATTAGTCCATTCAGATTAAATGTAACTTCTATACAACCATTTTGTGCACATTATAATAGACTGACGGTTTGCTTCAACATATATTTCACTATATAAAACAGCTTTATCTAGTTTATCTAGTAAATCAAGCTAATTGGATGTTTAATCCTGAAGACCTTCCGCTGCCTATCCAAGGTGTTTCTCCAGTTGTGTAACAATGGACCAGCTGAATAAACTTCCTTCAAACTGATTTTGATTCACTTGTTTTCTCTCAAATGTGTACAATGCTGGCTCACTCAAAATAGTGTCCTGTTTTCTATAGATATAAATACAATAATAAAAAAAATTATTTATTTTCCCCTTTTGATCATTTAAACAGCAAAACATTCAGACAATAGCTTTGATACTTAGATTAGATTAGATTTTCTTAGATTAGAATAATGGCTTTCAATACTGAATAAATGTAAATTGTCATGTACCTACCGTGAATAGCTAAAGGGATTATTTTTATCCTGCTACTGCTCATGTATTCATGTATGTATCTGGGTTCACACCCCTGGAGCTCTGACACCTGCATCTAAATGTCAACACTATCCCAGTTCATCAGCAAAGTCTATCTACTCTGCAAAATGTAACCAAGGCTAAAGCATGCAGCTGAGTAGTCATTGGAGGAGGAGAACAATGCAGAAACTTCAGAGAACATAGCCTTCTATGAGGCAGTTATATTTACAGTACATTATTCCAGTAGAGATGGAGGTTTTTCAGTCAGGGAAGACACTGTTTTTTGGGTATACATGGCAAATGGTGTTATAGCAGAAAGATGAACTGCTATTTGACTTTGGTAAACCCATAATATAGCAGACAGAAGACACTAAAAGATGTGTCCTGATCAGGGTTATTATAATAACATATATAAAATGTGTCCTGATCAGGGTTATTATAATAACATATATAAAATGTGTCCTGTTCAGGGTTATTATAATAACATATAAAAGATGTGTCCTGATCAGGGGTATTATAATAAAATATAAACAAACTACAACTAAAAAAGGAAAACAGACATCCAAAGAATAAAAAAATATAAATAAAAGAAATCAGAAATGATCATCATTCCTTCTAAAACTAGAAAACATATTAAACAACTGAAACATATTTGTAGTTTTCTTAGGGTAACATTAGGCCTAAAAATGTGTGTTGCTGTAATGAAAAGGGCACGCACCTTAATTTTAAAAGGTTTCTG
The DNA here is from genome assembly GCA_025802075.1 of Tenebrosternarchus preto. NCBI lineage: Eukaryota > Metazoa > Chordata > Actinopteri > Gymnotiformes > Apteronotidae > Tenebrosternarchus > Tenebrosternarchus preto. Next base: position 5,798,227 of record JAOYMR010000026.1, read on the forward strand.
AAAGCTCCAGTAACTAGAACATGGAGTCCTTGTTTAGCCATGGCCCAGCAGTGATTCAGTGTGCCATCCTACTACCTGAGACCCCTACCCAAACCCCTACCTGGTAGCCCCTCTGCCCTCCCAGAGAACAAAGGCCCCACACTGTCGATTACATGCCATGCTATAGATTGAGCCCAGATGTCAAACGGTTTGTGCTCGGCCCAGAATCCTTTTTTATGGCCGTATAAATTCATCACAGACGCTAGTGTTTGAAGTGAGAGCAAGAGGTATGCATTATATCATGGACATACTGCAGTCCTTTGAAGTCGAGCTGTGATGATCTTAATATGTTTTAAAGCATTTCTGATAAAGACAGTGGCTGACATAGTTGATTGATGCTGTGTTCCTGCTGAATCATGCTGTGATTCATTCTCATAGGACAGGGGTCTGGAATATACAGAAGAGCACACAGTGGTGCTGGAAAGGTCAGCACTGCTGATCATCACTGCTGTGCTTGTGAATACAGCTGTGCTGTTGTGGGCTGCAGTGTTCCTAGCCATCCACCTACTCAAATGTGAGGCTGTGAAGGAACGCGCTTGTGTTGAAAAAGAGATGAGTGTATATGAGGTGAGGATACTGCCATAAACATCAGTATTAAGGCTCCTGTTTTAAGCGTTGTGTTGGGCCTTTTGGTGTTAGAGATAACCTCTTCATTATACCTTGCACCAGTGTATATGTGTAACGACTGCAAAACTGGACTGAACTGGAAAAAGAAGAAGAAAATCAAGAGAGTAGACGCTGTCTTCAGTTTATTTGATTACAGCATAAACATGAATTCCCATTAATGCGTTGAAACTTTAATGGAAACTGTGGTTTATCAAGGGTGGTCTGTTCCCTGCAGAGGAATTTTTCAACATTTAAAGGCCTGCAATTTAGTCTGAAAGACTTCATATTACCCATTCATCACCATACGTGGCAATGCAAGCCAGGAACACAATAGACCATGGAGAGGACATCAGTGTTGATATGCATTTAGCATTTGCATTAATCCAAAGTATTTCCAAAGATTGATTGATTGATTGATTTATATTTCCAAAGATTTGTTTTTTATTTTTAAATGCACTTCTTTAGCACTGTGCCATCTGACACAGAAGTTGTAAACCTTTATGATTTACATGCTGGTGACAATTTTCCAGAGATATGGACTCTACAGAAGTGTTCTAGACTACTGTATAGATTATGTGCCACTGTTCTATATAATGAATTCCATTTAAGTATACGGAGCTGACGCCAATATAAATAAAGAAAGATAAAAAAAAGAATTCAGAAGTTTTCCATTCTGTTCTCTGTAGTAAGAAAAGTATGTTGTAGGCTTTGCCTCAGGGAGGGGGAGCCCCTTTCTGTGAGTGCATGGGATATATGGGTCATTTCATGCCTCCTGGTGAGTTGTGGGAGGTGGAGTAAAAGCCTGCACACTGCTGGATGTCTCCATGTGCTGACTGCTCACTTTTCCCCCTGCTAATGAGCCCAACCCATGCACAGAGCACAGCCTGCAGCCCTCCAGAATCTGGCCCTGCCTTGCTGTCCCCTATCTGTCCATCACTCCCGTTCTCAATTTCCGCTTGTCTGGCAGGCACAGCCACCCTCTCACGTCCGCCTGCTCTGAGCCCTCTGGCTCTGCTTTCTGGTTCCCCTTGTGAGAGAGGGAAAAAAAAAGCACATGAGGTAACATAACCGCAGCTATGCAGAAACAACAGCTGATACAAGATGCCCTCTTTCAGAGCATGAAAGATAAACCTATTGTTCCTGTTCACCAAAACAGGGCAACAAAGAGTGTTCAGATGAGAAAACAGTTCTGGCTCGCTTCAATGGACTTTTTCGTGTAGAACTGGGGGAAGGAGATCAAATGAAAAAACTTCCCAAAAGTGCCTGTAATACATTGACCTGATTAGTGGCTGCCGGATAGCGCCACACCGTTGAAAGGCGTTGGTGACCGTCGCCCCTGTTGAGTGTGGTGTGTTCCAGACCGTTGGCTCCAGCTGGTCCTTGTCAGCGCAACTTTGGCTGATTGTACATGCTGAATCGGCATCAGCAGTGAAGCCATGAGGGAGATTATGGATTGTTTCAAAAAAATATAAACTGTGTAAGGTTTTTTTTCTGGATCTTCTAAGGCAGTGTGCTAGGCTAAGATTGTTTTTCTACATTGAAAGAAGCTTTGTTGTGCTGTCTAGAGAACGTGTGGAACATTTGTCATTCTTTATGTTACCACATGCAACTTTATGGAAGGAAGGAGCTCAAACAGAGATTGGAGTCACTCATAACTCAATATACTTGTTAGAAGAGCATTATATAATAATAATCATAATAATAATAAAAAGAAGAGGCTTTGCACCTTTAGTAAACAGGCATTTTGTTTATCAGTTTTAGTCTGATTGTGTTCGAGTGTAAATACACACAGGTGACAGCAGGAGACAGTGAGACAGTGAGCAGATGGAGGATGATCATCAGTTGCTTGCAGTCGCCATTAATCTAAGGGTGCGATGACAGGCCAGAGGAGCCTGGCCTCTGGCTGGTGACCTACTCAGCAAGAACACACACCACCCAGGCAGCACTGTAATGGCAGCATACACCACCCGGGCAGCACTGTGATGGCAGCACACACAACCCAGGCAGCACTGTGATGACAGCACACACCACCCGGGCAGCACTGTGATGGCAGCACACACCACCCGGGCAGCACTGTGATGACAGCACACACCACCCAAGCAGCACTGTGATGGCAGCACACACCACCCAGGTAGCACTGTGATGCCAGCTACTCGACAGATCTGTTCTGGGTAACTTTTTGAGCTCTAGATGAAGGATTGTGTCTAGGGGACCAACACAAGGTATTGACACCATCAGTGCTTGGAGAAGCTTGTGCTGGGGTTAGGGTTAGGGTTAAGGTTTAAGGTGTAGACAGCTTTTTTTTTTAATCAAATAAACACTAGATGTTAAAAATCAAGGTGTAGACAGCCTTTAATCAAATAAATGCTAGTTGTTAAAAGCAATGATTTTCTTGTAATGAAGTTCTAGAGAATGGGATTGGGAAAGGAAGAAGTTTCACTTCATTTTCACTTCAGTTTGCTGTTTTGTAACATACAATACTGTATGTAAAAAATAGAGCTTAGAGGGAGAAACCCATGATGAAGATGCTGTCTCATGCAGTCCATCCAGAAACCCATGATGAAGATGCTGTCTCGTGCAGTCCATCCAGAAACCCATGATGAAGATGCTGTCTCATGGAGTCCTTCCAGAAACACAAGTTTTGGTTTAGATTTTTTCACACCTACAGTACTATACACAAGGCTTAGGCCACCATACAAAGTTTTGTATTTTACATCAAAGGTGTAAAAGTTCTGCTGATTTTTGAAGGCTTTGTTTTTTCAGAGCTGTATGTCCTGCATCTGTTTGGTTTCAATCTGAGTTTTCTGTTTGGGTTTGTGATATCTAGAATGGTCTATGTTCCAAGAAACATCCAATCTGTTTAGTTTTGCTTTTCCTCAAAATGATGGCAGCCAAGTAAATGAAGTATGGTATATCACCTTGCAAAGAGTAAGATAAGAATGTTGTGCTTTTCACCCAGCTTCTTTTGTTTGTTATTAGAATTTTCCATTATACACACATACAAAACTCTATCTCCCAGCATCCTTATCAGACACTATACACACATACAAAGCCCTTTCTCCCAGCATTGTTATCAGACATTATACACACATACAAAGCCGTATCTTCCAAAAATCCTTATCAGACACTATACACACATACAAAGCCCTTTCTCCCAGCATCGTTGTCAGACATTATACACACATACAAAGCCATATCTTCCAACATTCTTATCAGACACTATACACACATACAAAGCCCTTTCTCCCAGCATCCTTATTAGACATAATACACACATACAAAGCCATATCTTCCAACATCCTTATCAGACATTATACACACATACAAAGCCCTTTCTCCCAGCATCGTTATCAGACATTATACACACATACAAAGCCATATCTTCTAACATTCCTATCAGACACTATACACACATACAAAACCCTATCTCCCAGCATCCTTATCAGATATTATACACGCATACAAAGCCCTTTCTCCCACCATCATTATCAGACATTATACACACATACAAAGCCATACCTTCCAACATCCTTATCAGACACTATACACACATACAAAGCCCTTTCTCCCAGCATCGTTATCAGACATTATACACACATACAAAGCCATATCTTCCAACATTCTTATCAGACACTATACACACATACAAAGCCCTTTCTCCCAGCATCCTTATTAGACATAATACACACATACAAAGCCATATCTTCCAACATCCTTATCAGACATTATACACACATACAAAGCCCTTTCTCCCAGCATCGTTATCAGACATTATACACACATACAAAGCCATATCTTCTAACATTCCTATCAGACACTATACACACATACAAAACCCTATCTCCCAGCATCCTTATCAGATATTATACACACATACAAAGCCTTATCTTCCAACATTCTTATCAGACATTATTCAATTAAAGAAAAGTGCAAGACTCCTCTCAGCATCTTCCATACAAAATTAAGAAACAAAGCAATGTGTGAGTAACTGGTGGTGTGCCACTGTTTTGATACAGCAGCATTCAGTGTCATTCAGTAGCTGAATGAAGCCTCTATATTGTCACAATTACAAAAGAATTTTTCTCACATTTGCATAGTGGTTCAATGGGCCACCACTGTAAGCTTCTAAACATTTTGTTTTGGTCAATAAGGCCTGATCCCACATTCATGGAATTAGTCTGTACATGACATTAGCCACACATGAGATGCTGAATAGGATGAAACCAGACAACAGAGAAAAGCCAGGATAGCAATGGCACAAGTGAGTCAAGTAAGCAAAAGTACAGTGAAAGGGAAAGTTCTAGAGATGGAGATGGATGGAGGAAGATGGAGAAGGATGCCAAGATTTCTGCAGGAACACTTTCACAGTCCCCAAGACATACCACCATGAGAGTCTGTTGAAATTATATCACAAAATAGCTCTGGAAGCCAAAGGTACGTTAATCATAGGGTGTGTAGGAGAGCCTAGAGGAAAAGCCCTTGCCTTTTTTTTGCAGCCTCTCTGGTTACAGCAGACGATGGCTTCCCCACTTCACTCACACGCACCCAGACACACACACACACATGCACACCATGTGTACCATCACAGTTTCCATCAGCATGCTTTCGGGGGTTTCTGCCACTGGATATTTACAAGGTTATGAGAAAAAAAGAAGTGACAGGAAAACCAAGCACTTATCTCCCTTTAATGGGGAAAGGGAGCCTCACCGAGGGGGGCAAAGCCGTAATAACTAACAGAAGCTGTGAGGCACGAGGCACTGCCTGCCTCGGCTGCTGTTGGGACTCCTCTGTGATTGTGTTTGCTTGTAATTTCCTTGTTGTACTTCACATACAATAATTATATATTTATAAAGACCATGGCAACCAGCCACAAATCCACAAGTACTCAAGAAAAGCCCAGCACTGGTTTGCACAAACACAATTAACCCACCTGTGATCTGTGTCAATCTACATTACGTACACATGCCTCTCTCCAACCCAGCAGGCACAGATGTTGAGCAGCACAGAGTAATTACTGGTACCTGAACGCCAGTAAGGCCAATATAGCATATCATTAGAGCAATGTGGGACTTACAGCTCTGTCATCAGCTTCGATAGTGTAACCACGAAAGCTGCTATAGTGCTGCACCCTCTTATCTCCCCCTTACCACATCGTCTACCTACCATTCATGCAATTTTCTTTTTAGCTGTTTTGTTCAGAGAACACCTTTTTTGTATGTTATATCAACTCTTTCATCATTGGTATAAGTGACTTTAATTCTTTTCTGCCTATCTTACTCCAGAATGCTAAAGTGTAAGAGAGAAGGGGTATGTTACACAGCATACATGCCTTTACATTTATTGAGCCTATTATCAAAATCTTCTGGAAATATCAATAGATACATTCAAAAATCTGTGTTGCTGCATGCTCTTAAGTTCCTTCCTGACATGCAATTTGCTCGAAAAATAAATAGCAACTGAAACTAATGGACAATATGTATCCTTACATACAGATCAGGCCATATCAACTTTAACAAATAGGGGTCACATACATTATATCATGTGCTGATATATTGACTCCTGTAGCAATTGCAACTCCTGTCCATTGTATATGATGTTCGTATGTCATCAAAATGTTTTTATCTTCCAACCCTTAAATGTACATGCAGAACCCTTAATGATCACAAACACACAGATTATCCCTTTTCCACCAACAAGAAATCGGAATTGTTCCAGGTTGCACACTGTTGTTGTTTGTGCTTCTGAGAACCATGGTGCTATCAAGAGAACTGGCCCATGTTTGCACCAATTTTTATTGGGAGTAAACAGTAGTAACAAGATGGCAAAGCGCATAGATTACCAATAGTAGGTCTCTGAAGAACCTACTATTCCTTGGTTCTAGCACAAATGAATCTTTTAAAGTCCTATGTTCAGCTCCTTTCTAAAGAATGCTCTTAACTCAAGCTGCTTACTGTAAAAGACAAAGCTTGTTAATAGGTCTGCCTAGTATACTGGACTTGGTTTGCCCTTGTTTCACAATTCCTCCTGAATCTGGGAAAGTCTTGATTAATCCAATCAATCATTTCTTGGAGTACAACTGTCCACAATGAGAACAATGTCTCCAGGAATGAAAATCCTCTTAGCAATTTCTGTCACTCCTGTAGCAATGACAACTACTCTGTAGTCCATCTGTATTTACCTCCATTTTCTGTGAGCTTATGGGATGAATACACCAAGTGGCAGAAGTGGTTGTTCATTCAATAACAGATGATGATTCAGGGTCAGTACCGATAGATCACTGTAATAATCTGAGGCAGTCGTTAATGATCACTGGTGATGTCTACAATTTCGCACAGTTGATAATGAAGACCTTCATCATCTAGCACCTGTACAGAGTTCCCATAATCCACCTTAATGAGATGATTGCTTGGAGTATTAAAAATCCATGTTATTCCTTACAGCATTAGAACATCACTTTTTTTCCCAGCTCTCTTTCTGTACCAACAAAATTGGTGCCATTGTCTGAACAATCAGCCCTCTCCTGCAAATAAATGAACGTATAGCATTTGTGCATGATGAGGTATCTAAAGTGTAGGCCACCTTAATGTTAACTTCCTGAACTGCAACTCCATAACACTTGACCATACTGCATATCCTTTTGACATGAAAGGGTTCAAAATAGTTTATGCTCACACACATAAAAGGAGGTTTGTCCAGCACTATGCAGAAAATCTGCCAACTTTTGATCTGCAGGCTTTGCATGTAATTTCCTAAATGTGATCAATCATGATATAATTGTGCAAGTGGCTCTAGTCAAACTTTTTTTGATCCAGTATTTTTGTTTGACCTTTGTAATTATTCCTTCTACCATGACCCATTTAAAGATGGACATGCTGTAAGTTTGGCAAGGTGAGGATCTTGGTCTAGCACAGCTGGGCATTTGGCCTCGAACTCCACTGTTTAAGCGTTCTAGTGTTGTATTGCCATCAAATGATTTATTCAATATAACTAAATACAGCTTTGAAATTGGTAACTCCTGAAATTTACATTTGAGACTATTTCATTAAAACCAAATCTAAAAATCTGCTTCATTCGATCCTTGGGATATACATTATGCCCCAAACAGCCAAAAAAAAACCAATCACCTATGCAGAAGCATATGTCTCAACGAAGCATCCAAATAACAACTTAAATACACTTGAGTTTAGATTTGGACAATGGGTTTTTTTCACCCATCTAACACGCAAGCGGAGGCCATCCACAATGGATCTACTTATATTAACCTTGATAAAGCTTCATTTAAGGTACATTTCTTCTACCATTATGGAAAACATTCAGGTCATTCAGTGTGTGGAGTGCAGAATGTTTAGTTATTTGTGATAAGTGTAGATTAATTAGTGCTCTGACAGAGAAGATTGAAGCTTTAGAGGTGCGCATCCAGACATTAGAGAGCTCACACCAAGGCTCACCCATTGGAGCACCACTCCTCTCTCATCAGTGAAGCACCAGCTGAGAAACCTGAAAGAGGTCTGGTTATAGTCTATCTTAATTACCTTATCTTATTTAATTAAATCTTAGGTTCCTAAAAGTAACATAGCAGAAGTGTGTAAATTAGCAAAGGTGATGTCTGATGCAGTAATATGCACTGGTCACTGAACTTCTGGATGTCTAAGTGGTGCACTGAAAACAATGTGGGCTTCACAGATAATTGGAGTAACTTTGAGGGCAAGGCTGGTCTGCTAGGACGGAACAGCATCCACCCACTCAGGAAGGTGCTGCTCTCATTTCTTGTAACATAGCTCATAGTCTTAGGGTAACCAAGTTAATCTCTGCCAATTTAGAGCCTAGGTCAGAGAGCTAACAGGCTAAACTGACTGTCTGCCAGCTGCTTTGAGTCATCACAAAGTTTGCTCTAATAACCTAATTAAGTTAAAATTGGATCATTCGTATTACACAGCCAGCAATTTTCAGTTAAATTGTTAAATATTAGATCTCATGCATCTAAAGATCTTACTGTCAATTAAACTATTACTGATCAAGAGTTTAATGTACTGTGTTTAACAGGAATTTGTATGAAAACAAATGAGCGCACAGCATTAAATAAGGCTAGTCCACCTGGATACAATTATATTCATCAGCCTCGTCTAACTGGTAGAGGAGGAGGCGTCACAGTAATTTATAATGATAATCTGAGCATCACACAAAAACCTCAGCATAACTTGACCACATTTGAGTTTCTTTATACTACCATAACATACACTGGAGATCAAAATTAGAGAACAACACACGATTTCCTAAATGTCAAGGTCATTGTGTAGTCCTATGTGAAATTATCCTAACAGAAGTGAGATAGCAGTATTTTTTGCATATTTCATAAATTGTATATATTCTAAAGCACAGCATAAAAAACTTAAATTATATAACTGAAAAAGAACACGGATCAAAATTAGAGAACACATTCAGATACCTGCAAGTTATTGGTGTTAATCTGGCACCTGGTGCTAATTTCCTAATTACCTGACAAACTCTATTTAACAGGCAGTCTGACTTTCCAGTTTTCACTGACTTTGCAAAAATGGTGAGCCATTCCAAAGTGACTGAAACCATATGGCAGCAGGTTGTCCAGATGAAGGCCAAAGGGGTGACCCTATCAGCCATAGCAAGAGAAGTTGGTCATTCTAAGTCT
>JAOYMR010000026.1:5807636-5823398 GCA_025802075.1 Tenebrosternarchus preto
CAAGTGGAAGCATGTAGATGATAAAAAGAAGGGGGCCAAGAACTGAACCCTGAGGGACACCGTAGGAGTGAGATACAGTGTCTGATCTAAAACCTTCCAGAGAAACATAGATAGAAATATTAGAGAGAGAGAGCAGAAAGAACAGTTCTCAGAAGATAGGGCAACTTCTCCTTCTGTTCTAAAGAGTGAATACATTGCCTTATCCCTCCAGAAATCTGAATTTATTCTTCACAGAACAAAACTAAAATATTACTTTCATGGAGACAGTCCTAGTCGGCTTCTTGCCTGTAGGCTGAAACAAAATGAAGTGACTGCATCAATAAATGGCATTAAAGACAAACAGAGTTCGATAATAACAAATCCTCTAGGGATAAATGAGGGTTTTTGTTCTTTTTATAATGATCTTTACTCTATCAATTTTAATCAGTGTAAATGCAGTTTTCTGCATTTCTCAATAGATTATCATTACCTACACTTGATCCTTCTGATTTCCTTGAGAGGCCTCTGTCACTTTAGAGGAACTGAAGAGAGTGACGGAATCACTTCATAAAAATAAATCTCCTGGTTATGATGAGATCACTCCAGAATTATATGTTTCTCTATGGGACACTGAAGTACAGCTAGCTTTAGAGTCAATGAATATTGCAATAAAAAATAACATTTCATAGGGATCGAAATACTTCTATATTTTAATAATTAAGTGGAAAAGACACACTTGATTGTTCAAGTTATCAACCCATTTCATTAATCGGTGGAGATCTAAAAATGTATGCCTGTGATGGCGGGGTGGAGGGAGCAGAGGCAGACGCTATGGGAAACATGCTAAAGCGAGTTTATTAGCAGGGTTGCCAGTAGCATAAAAGACATGCACAAAACAATGAGCAAGACAAACAGTAGAGACCGGTATCACCGGCGAGGCTGAGCAAAAGAGCAGTCTGCAACACACACAGCACAGCAAGGAAACACGGGCTGCTGAGAGGCAATCGGGCAGACGTGGCTTCAATGTGCAGCCTTGTGCTGCGTGTGGTGTGATTGTTTATAGTCCCTGGTCTTACGAGCGCCAGGTGCGCTCAATACGTGGGTGATTGGGACCTCGGCAGTGATTGGCTGGTGGGCGTGGCTTGGGAGGTGGACTCCCGGCAAGACGTGACAATGCCAAAGTGCTAGCCAATCTAGTAGATACAGTGATTGATAAATTAATTCATTTTGACCAAACCGGCTTCATGAGAGGGAGGCTTTGCTGCTCACTATGTCTGTAGGCTTTCTGATATCATTGATATAACAAAACTCTCTGTTGACTGTGCAGCTGTGTGAGAAGGCCTTTGATAGACTATAATAGCCATTCTTGTGGGAAGTTCTTATATAGTTTGGATTTGGCCCCAAATTTATTTCCATGATTCAGACCCTTTATAACACCCCTCTAGCCTTTGTAATAACAGGTAGTCATCAGTCCTCACCCTTCATTTATTTCTCCTATTATTATACATGGTACAAAACACTCCATTTCTCATTATGGAGATAATACTTTGCTTTTTTTCTCTAACATAGATATAATATTGATATAATGTAGCTCAATCTCCCACATACTGTCCTTGTTTGAAGGATTTAATGAATTAGCCGGTTATAAAATACATTGGTCAAAGTCTGTCTTACTTCCCATCTTCTCAGCCTTTCCATTTTTTCTTTATTTAAAATTAAGATTAAAATTCATAAGATTAAACATTCACTGACTTCCATTCATTGGCAATGCACAAATATAGACACACCCACTGTCAGAATGGTTCAACACCAGACAGTGGTCTAGGGATGAGTCACTGAGTATACAACACACTTATATGCTCTCAATGTAAAGTAATCCCTATCACAGACATATGGGACAGGGAGCTTGAACCAAACACTGAACCAAATTGGCGAAGAATATGGTCGAATATTAACAATACATTCAGGAATTTTAGATACCAGCTGATCAACCTTAAAATAATACATAGATGTGATGCTACACCCTATAGATTATATAGAATGGGTTTGCTTTCTAGTCCTGACTGTACTTTGTGCTAAAATTCTACTATAGTAACATTATTGCACATTTTCTGGGAATGTGACAAAGTCAAAACATTATGGACCCACGTATGTAACATCATGGGTAAGATACACTGGTCTACGATAAAACCCAGATGTATTTGTGTTTTTTAAATGATGACACTGTCTTGAATTTTAAAATAATCTATAGGAGAATACTTTTTTGTACTTTTACGGCAGCTAAAATAACTATTTTGGAATACTGGTATAATGCAAATTTAAATTTAATTAAAATTGGTTGGTCAATGCAAAGTATATGGCTAATTTGGAGTACTCTACAGCTCGAATTCACCAGGCAAAACCTGAAACTGTGGCTGCATGGCCATGTTTGAGATCAACAAGCGTGTTGGAGGCCAGTAATGTACATCAGTAATGTACATCTGTAATGTACATCAGTAATGTAGATCTGTAATGTACATCTGTAATGTACATCAGTAATGTACATCAGTAATGTACATCTGTAATGTATATCTGTACTTTTCTTTCACCTCTGCTTTTATTTTGTTACATACTTACTGGTGTCCTTCCTCCCCCTTTTTTTAGCTAATGTAATATAGTTATTCTGCCCTGGTTTTGACTTCTGTCTGTTAATACGCTGACGGTTTATGTTTGTGTGTTTTCCTCTGAAACTCAAAAAAAAATTCATCATAAAAAAAAAAAAAGAAAAAAAGAAGGTGCCTAGCTCCAGGGATCATGATGGTCATGGAAGTGTTTTGGTTAATTGGGATGTTTGGAAGCTGTCGCCCTCCCATTTTACAAGTTCATTCAAGTTTGTGACAATGATTGTCTGGATGCTTTATGTCCCAGGGCTCCCACATGTCTGTGTTACCTGCTGGCTCTCCCTTTAGTTATGCTGCCATACCTAGTTGCCAGAGTCTCTGCTCACTCTCTGCACAACTGTACATTTTTCTGTATCCATTACATTAAAAGAGCATACCTAATGTTCTGTGATTTTTTTTTCCCTCTCTCTTCACCTCCCACTTGGTTGAGTAATTCATGCTACATCTGAGGCTCCAAGAGATACCAGGGATCCAGATTCCCTACCCAAGATCTGCCGATCTGCCAATCTGCCTGATCCACCCTGATGCTAACTGAAACTCAACTGAGTTCACCAACTGAACATCACTCACTGCTCCTGGAGATGAACCACACAGACAGTGTTGGGTCAGTCATGGTGGTCAAATTAAAGATACAACCAACTAATATATATATATATATATATATAAAGTCATCACAAGGAAACACTTTTAAGGAAACAATTTTACGCTTTTACTAGATACCAGGAACCTATTTATAATCACACAAGTAATGCATAGAGTTAATTAATTTTTGTTTACTGTTTGTACTGTTGTTATTGTGGTGCCTGGTGTCGGCCAGAGGAGGATGGGACCACACTGTTGAGTCTTGTTTCCTCTCAAGGTTTCTTCCTCTTGCTCTCAGGATTTTTTCCTTGCTACTGTTTCCCATGTCTTGCTCACTGGGAGCTTGGACTCGGACATCTGTAAAGCTGCTTTGTGTTGTAAAAAGCACTATATAAATACATTTGACTTGACTTGTTCAATCGACTACCTACTCTTGCAGAACAGGGTCCAGTTTAGTGATGAATTGACTTCTTAACTTGGGAACCTTTACTTTGCTGTGAGACCATCTCTTCAGGATATATCTCCCTTTGATTGGGACATATAAGCACCAATTGTCCAAAGCCTGCAATAATAAAGGCCTCTTATTGCCAGACTATCTCAGTCTTTCTTCCTGCACATTTGAGCTGCATTTTGTTGGCTCTGCTTCTGTTTGAGCAAGTGTTTCAAATTCCTTTCTCTTAGCGACATAGTTGTGTAGGTCATTCGCATGCAATAGACATGCAACCACCTTCTTTACACTATGCCATTTGGGATAGCATTCAGCTAATTTCTTCATGTCATCAACCTCAACACTGCTGAGTATGCTAACTAATGCTATCCTTCTAAACTCACTATGATCATCCAAGTCAGGTCTTGTCCACTTACAGTCATCTTTACAAAGGAAATGAGGACCTCTAATTCTCATTATCAGATCGTTCTGATAACCGTGAAGCTAGATCTGCTGTATTGAGTGAACCTATCATATTATTCCACTATAAGGTAGCAAGGTAGCTTCACGGATGAAAGTAACACAACTGGAGCATCATTCCCAATATACCTAACTATAGTAAGACTCTTCAGAAACATTCTCCAAGTTTTATTTCTGACTCCTGTCTATTTACTTTCACTGTGAGTGCAGCAGTTGGTGCCATTTTTGGCACTGTGATCTTCTTCAGCTGTGCTACTCTGGATTTATTCATCAGTAAAGTGCAATACTTCTCCTTACCTGTGAGAAGTACATATGAGGCTATCCTGCTGACATTCTCACTCACATCTGAGAAATGTTGTATCTGAGCACTGTGAGTGGGGGCAAAGTCAGGAGCCTTGCCCACACCTTCAGTATGGCAGTGGAGACTGCTATCGCTGTTTGTAACTTTAACACTTCAGTTCCACCTCTTTTCTTTACTCTCTTTCTCACAACTGTATGTCCTATTTCCTTTTCAGTGATGCTGCTTGAAACACAAGGGTGGCTATTTTAGCCTCCTCTCTCATATGCACAACTGAGCTGGTACAAGCAGACCGAACCAGATTTACTCTTATGCCTTTAACCACCTCTGGTTACCTGAGACACTGTACCAGGGAGCCACTATTTCTTCTATTTCAGTACTTCTTTGTCTTTCCATCCATTATTCTGTCCCATGTATAAATCTTTTGACAGCATCAGATTTGGGCTAATACTTAAACTGATATGCCCTTTTTATCCTGTTAACTGTATGATACTCTGCCATTGAGCACAGTTAACTCTTCATACAGCTTGGAGAAACTGAGTGGAATTTCCATTTTAACTTGATTTATGTGTTCCCCATTATTCTTCATATTATGTGTTTCTTTAATTTTTGTTAGCAATCGAGCCATTTTCAACTTTTACTAATAAGCCTGTGGAGCCTCTAATCGAGTGATCTTTGAGTTTACAAGAGCTGCGTCTTGTATACAGTTGCATCAGCCAGCGTTTCATCTACCATGCTGGTAACTAGTAGTATAACAGCAGTATCTTCTAAGTTTCAACACTCATAAACAGGTTCACTGGCTTAATACACTTGAAAAGAAACTTTAAATGTGTTCTTCAACGTTACTCACATTAGCTGTGACGCTATACGTCCTTTCTGGAGTATGAGCTGTGGTATAAAATTTGGAGGTTATGACATACTCCAGGTCTGAAGAGGCTTGGAAGGTCTAAGAGAATCAGGAAACAGGTTATTACTTTAAGTAGGCCCAGGAGGCCTAAGACATCATGTAATGATCCTTCTCCAGGGGGAACCAAACTATGTTACATGTTAAAACCATGTTACATGGTAGTAAAACATGTTTTAATAAATAAAAAAAACAAACAAAAAAAAACAAAACACAGAGGCCAGTTGAGAAACAATGATACGAAAACAAACTATTAGTATTAAAATAAATAATGGTGTATTTCCCTGGGGAGCTTGTGTAATATGATTGGCCATAATAAAGATAACGAGATAAGAATTGTGTATATTAAGAGACCCTGGGTGAGAGTTGTTCAGTTGTTCTCATACCCTGTGTGGTTACAATTAAAGATTTTTACCCTTTTCTCACTCAAGACCTGGTTCAATCTCTTCATTGCTGGACCAAGCTCTGCAATTTTTATGTTACAGAGCACGAATTTCATTTTGGTTGAGTTTCGTTTTAAACTAAATTCACTTCAAGGCTACACATTAGCATTTAGATGATGCACGTAGAAAATTTCGGAAACTCCGAAATTCACTTAATTCGGTAACTTTGTCCTATGTTTCGTGGTTCGTCCTGCAGATCTATGTCCTTTTGTTCCATAACAAGCTAGTTTTTTGACAAATATGGCAAAGGATACATCATATGTGCCTTTCCTTTGTTAAGTACTCGTGCCAAATTGAGCTGCAGAAGAAAATGTTATCTATAATTTCAAGAAATAACTATTACCAACTGGAAATAAACGGGTTTAACAATATCTACTGGCAAAGTTCATAAGTTGCTCACAAGTTCCTTCCTGACATATAATTTCCTCAAACACAAACAGGAGATTCATATATACTGACAATGTAAAATTACGTTTCTGCCATCAGTGAAATGTTTTATCTAAGACTCTAACAGCAGTCTTATAATGACCTTTTGATTTCTATTAAATATCTTTGTCTTTTATTATTTAATTAATTATTTATATAATAATCCCTTAAAGGCTCTTGTTCGCTATGTTTTATTTTTGCATATAATATAAATCACTTTGAACTACGTGAGGTATTGTGTAAAATTCTAAGTCAGTTTGTACATATTGGACTCCACATTTGTTTGTTAAACATTATTCCTTATTAAACAGTTAATGAGAATTAAAAAAAACGAACAATACAAATCTGTGAGCATAACACATACATACACGTACACGTGTACACAGACACACACACACACACACAAAGCTGGAGGGCTCTTCATAGTGCCTTGTGGCTCTGCAGCTGCGGTGACAGTATAAATAGGCTATAAAAGGGGCCTTGATACACAGACATCTCTTTAAGTGCACACACACATACACATATTGACTCAGGCAGTCTCCTCTCCACCAGTTCCAAGCCAGTCAGACAGGAAGGGTTGTTCTTATACTGTCCGAACCCAGAGCAGATTCATTCAGCAGTTACTTACATGGCTGCCCGAGGCTATTTTTCACCTTAAATAAGCCTTGCTTTACATGACAAACAAGAACATGCACTTAAGGAGGAGACACTGTTGAGGTCTGGCACACTGTAAACAGTTACGCATCCCTTTCACCACCAGCGAAACACACACCTTATCTAAACTTCAGTAGGGCAAACAGTTGAATTCTGAACGCACTGCCAAGCAGTGGAATGCCATCCCCTCCCTGACAAAGGTGAGCGAATGGAGTAAACAGAGATGAAGAGCTGTGCTCCAGAGATCAGCCACTTGGACAAACCCGCCCATGGTGGCCTGGATGTAGGAATCACCCTCTCTGCTCCACACTTCATAAAAAGTTACCTAATTTATTTTTAATTTCCTAAAGGAACTCATGAAAGTCTCCAGAGCCCCTTTTTGGTGGTTTATGTGCCCAACAGACAGAGCTGAGAGAGGTCAGCACTCAAAACTCAAAGTGCCGGCACCCCCCCCCCCCCCAGTGCGGGGGTAGGCTCTGCAGGCCATGACAAATGCCAAAGTGTTTTATGTGGCCACAGAGAATGTGAACATGTGGGTGCTAATTCGACCAATGCTAGCCGACCCCTACTGGGGTGAGGTGGCTTTGGTCAGTTTCACTTGGCATTTTCATTCATGCATACATACATACACACACATACATTATATATATATATATATATATATATGTAATGAGGCACTTTACTGGAACAGCTGATGAAGGACCTGTCTGAAGCGTCCTGTATATCACAATTTTGAATGACTATATAGCTACATATGAAGAGTTAAAAACTATTCATTTGACATTCAAAATAATACTCATCTTACAACACTGCTCAGAACTGCCAAATGGTACAGGACCGTTTCCTGTTTTCTTTACATTTGAGCACCAAGATGAAACGAAGACATTCTTTTGGAGGTAACTATTGCCATCTAGTGGCACATCTATAAAAGCAAGTGCTGTATTGTCAGTACAATTATAAAATCAGCTTAGGAAACAATACAAACACATAGAGCTTTAATAAACAGTAGTAATAAAGAATCTTAAGTTTCTTAGTAAATATGTCCTCTGTACACATGTAAGATCTAATCCTGCCTCAGTATACATATATGTTCTAAGCATTCACAGGAGAATCTTTTCATTGACTCATCAGCTGATAGGACAAGTGAAGCCTTTAAGACACAACAGCATCAGTTCACATTTTTTATTTATTTTTGTGTGTTTAAAGTCATGTTCAGTTGACTTTGCAAGCCCTTGTGGAACCTCTTACAGACAGCACTCCTTGAACGTGTACACACACACAGACACACACAAACACACACACGCATCCTTAAAGCCGCAACCAGCAAAGTAGACACTGTTAATCAGTGTCAGTGTTAATCTCTAAAATGTAGTCATCAGTCAGAATGTACTGACTATTTTGCAACTATTATTAACCTTACTAAGCAGAATACAGATATGTGACTCCATTGTTTAATACCAATAAATATTAATCACTGAGGCTTGCAATATGAATCAGTTCATAGGCAGTTTGCGCTTATGAGCAGTTCTCAGTCTATGAAGAGAAGAGCCTCTGACCCATCCCTTGACAAAATGTAGTGCCAGGAACTGGAAATTTCAGTCCCAGTTTTAAACAAAAACCTGATTGTGGCTTTAGGTCTGTTGAAAGGTAACAGAAACCCACTGGGGAGAATTATAAGTACGAATAGCTTCACAATTCTAATACATAATACACAATGTGAAACCAATGTTGGTAAGAGACCAAGTGAGGATGCAACACACATTGCATATAGACCAAACCACACCACCCCGTTATCTTTTCACATTTATTTGTGCAAATATTGCAAGGGTCTTGATGAAAAGAGGGTAAACATTAACTTCCTGCATTTATTTCGTATTCCATTTGCATAATAATAGACAACCTGAATATCAACACCCCATCCACACTAGTTTCATCCGCAAAATGTTTACTTGTGTTGGTGTGGTTAAGATACTAGTTTGCCAAATTAGCCAAAACAGTAGTAAACCATCAACATCAGAGATGTACTGCTACATACTGCTAATCAATCACTTGCCAATAGACAGCAATGGTTCATAAGAAATCGAGCTGCAATTTCTATACCTTTGTGGCTGCCAGGAGTATAAATACACTAGTCATGATGGAAGGAAAAATCAGCCTCAAATATGACCAAGGACAGAAAAAAAAATTGATATTAATAGCAATGCACATGCCTAGTACCTGATATTACACCAAATACATTAGACACTCCAGCATCCCCCAAATTATTGGATGGTAATATGTCTCATGTCCCATTATAAAACTTAGCCATATAAGAAAAGTTTAGAAGATCTATTTCAAGTCAAAATCTACAGGAAACAAAGGGACACTAGCTACACTTACAGGTCATTTTTGAAACCATGATCAGTAACTAATGAAGCATGAGCTACATTTCCCAGGCATGCACTATTCATTGCATAAAGAAGGCAGACTTGGCTCACTTAGGCCTGACTAGAATATCCCAGACGTGTTCACAAAGACCAGATAAATGGATCCCAGAGCTCATTGAATATATAGGACAAAAAAAATCCTTGTAAAATTATTGCTGTTCAGCCAAAGCTGCAGAGTCTGAGGATCCTCAGTTGAGTTGGCACATGCTCCAGTGGTGTATGTGATGACCAAGTTCTGAACATCTTGTGCTTGTCCCTAGAACAAGAGCTCAATGAAAATGAATGAAACAAACATTCCAATTCACAAACCGCTTGAGAGGAATACGATCCCACGACATGCGCCCTGGCCAGGCTTTCATTCTGCTTTTTCAAATCGGGGCCCTGTGTGAAAACATCTGACCAGCAGGTTTTCCGATACATCACTACAGTCGCTCCAATGCGTATCCAATCCACAAGGAAAGGACAGCAGATCCGGGGACGGAGGACAACGTCATGTCCTCTGTCCACAGGTACGCTGTCTGGGTCAACCGCCTTCCTGCACGGTTGGGTCTGGAGGCGGCACGCGGGGGATCAGTGTGGCGGAGTGAACTTGGACTCTCGGTTCTTCGAGTCTTTGCGGCTTCTTGATCCACGGCTGCGCTTGGAAGCGGCGGAGGCAGGAGAGCCGGAAGGGTGAGCCGGCTGGGGGGCCTGCAGGGTCGTCTTCTTGCTCCTGTGCTGAGAGTGATGCTTGTGGGATGAGGCGGCCACCTGCCGCCCCCTGGAGGCCTTGGGCCGTCGTCCTGGAGACGGGGAGGGGGCCGCGGTGGGGAGGGTGTCCAGGGCCGGGGGCTTGGCCAAAAAAGGAGAGCGAGTAGCCGTCTCCAGCAGGCCTTTAGTACCCTGGGTACACTGGCAGTGGGGATGAAAGATTAGAGAAAAGAGATGGGAAATGAAAGAAAAGACAGGAATTTAAGAGAAGAGTTAAAGACAGAGCATGTGTGAAGTATGGGAAAGAGGAAGAGACAGAAAGACCAAAGGAAGCAGATAGTTAAGAATAGCCGTCTGAAATGGACAAAGAGGTGAAAAAAATGACATACTCGGCCACAAGCACATCACATAAGCAAGGTGTACGCGTCAGGCAGCAGGAGCACTCAAAAGAAGAACCATGCAGGGCTTATGACGGAGGAAAAGCATCAGGCACATTCATTCATTAAGATGCCAGCTTCATCAATCTGCCATTACATCAGGACCTGTGGTTCCTCCATCACATGAAGGGAGTCTCCTTTTGCTGAAGCATAACAGAACTCAGAGGACAGACAATATACACATAAATATACACATAAATGTCTATGAAAACAAAGAGTTATAATAAATTGTTATAATAAATTTAACCTTTTAACAAAAATAAATAAATAAATAATTGCCAATTGAACACAATTTTAAAGATAAAAAAACATACTGGCAATATATTACATTTTTATTTTTACAGTAAATGTTACCCACACACACCCTCACACACTCAATTTCAGTGTAACAGGAAGGGCAGGGCTGAGAGAGTCCTGATGGTGTGACGTGATAAGCTCCCTCAGTGTGAGAATAAGCACACTGGTTTCAGTGCAGCAGCTGGCCCTATGCAGCCAGGCAGCATGCAGGCCAAGGCTAGGCCACGCCCAGGTCAGGCCCAGGCCACGCCCAGCTCAACTAGTGGGGAAAAGCGGAGTCTTACCGACCTCCCCAAGCCACCCTGCTGATATCATCAGAATCATCAACTGGCACAGGACAGTGCAAAATCCAGGCAACCATCCTCCTAGGCGTAAACACATGCTATTACTACAGGAAAGCTAAAGGGACATGAACTAAGGGTAATAGAGACTAATGGACAGACATGAAGATGCTTTTTTTTAAAAATATAAATACGTTCACACACCTAGACATTACAAAACATTCAGGCCTAGACTAACTACTAGATTAAGCAATAATAATAATAATAATAATAATAATAATAATAACGTATTCAGTGCAACACTAAGGAAGTTGCTGGACAAATCTAAATGCACATATTCCTTATGTTCAAAAGTTTATTCAAAATTTTAAAAAGTGTTTGTGTGTATACACACACACACACACATATTACACTCCCACTCTTTCACATACACACTTGTGTGGTAATGCGCGGAATTCCTCCAGAATAAAAGCACATCACTGAGACCACACAAGCACTTAATTAGCTTAGCAGACAAACTCTTAACAACAACAACAACAACAACTCAGCTCAAACGAAGAACTTGAATCCAAGTGAAAAGTCATAATCCCTTTTATATGTTAGGCAGAAGATGCGTACAGAGAGGGAGACACTGCCCCATAGAGAAGCTTAAAGGAGACTGTCTGGCTCACGGGACCAAAGCCAGCATCTCCATAGTGCAAAGGTTCTGAGGTTCATAAGGCTGAGAAGGAAAGGGTCACAGACCTCTGACCTCCTGACAGTACTGGACTGTAAACACTTTGTTATCGTTTCAGTTAATACGTCAAACAATACTGCTCTACATTTAAATGTCTCTTATGAGACACCTCACAAACCCAATGAAAAAGCAGTAGACCAACAAACACACCCTGAACTCACATGTAAACATTCCAATATGCTACAAAATGTACCAATTATACAGTGGGATATTCCAGAGCATTATTAGTAGTATTATGATCAAGTCTCAGATAACCAAACAGCTGACAACACACAGACCGAGGTTTCAGTGCCCCTTTTTATAGGAATCTTCACAGTTGAGCCACTGCAGTAACCATGGTTTATGCTAACAAAAGTTTCGCTTCCTCTGCCCTTTCTGAGAAGGTGTTTATGTGCTTCAAGTTCATATTCTGGCTCCAACCTACAGACTTCCAATCACACCAACTGCTCAGAACAAACCAGAGCCTACAGTGAGGTGCAAAAAAAGAGGCAGTGAACCTGTGAGCAAAAATTAAAATCATCCACCTTTACAACTAATCACACAGAATTGTACACAATCTCTCACAAGCACCCAGAAATGAAGGCATCATCAAGAAAACAACAAAGACAAACAAGTGTTTTGGCATTCCAGGTCAGCCCTTCGAGCAGTGGCACGAACAGTGATACGAAGGAGAGGCACATCTCCATGCCAAACTTTAACACCACACAGCAGGTTCCTACGGGTGATCCAGTGCAGGAGCAGATGTGGGGTAAACGTGCTCCTCAGGCAGTAGAGGGTCTCTGAATGGAAGTGATGACTTGCTCAAGGACTGGGAGGGAGGACAGGTAGGAGGAGCGTGCCCTAACGCAGGGCCTTGTCCTACCATGTTGACGTCGGTTTTGGTGGCGGGAAGCTCAATCTCCACAGGTACGGCCCGGACAACGTCTTCCGAGGGCACATAGCCTCTTCTGTCAATCAAACTGCAATAACAACAAATAGGTGGTGATTACACAGAAGTTCCCCATCATTGTGGTCAGATAAAACAAGTGTCAAGGAGAGGGTGGTATATCAAGCCAGCATGTACTTACACTCTGCAGTCTCAGCAACCCAAACTTGAATTTAATGGTAATAACTTTGCACTATTACTGGACATTGACACTGCTTTGTACAGATAGTTGCATATTCGTTTTCTATTTCATAAAGATCAAATAATTCAATAAGTAAATCAATTACTACTTAGCATTAATATAAACAATTCAAACTGCAGTACTCCTGCATAGCTTATATTCTGTGGACTTGACAGTCAAATTGCATTTCACTGCAGGTTGTACCGTGTATGACAAATAAAACTTTGAACTTGAACTTCAATAAGACCAAATATATCAATAAGTACTTGGCATTAACAAATGACTCAATCAGATAAAGGCAAGATATTCACGGCACATGCATCTGACCCAGGAACAGCTGCTTCGCCAAATAAAACGCGTCACAGCAAGACAAGTGGCAACTGGAGTAACATTACACCAGCTCACTGTGCAGGTGCTTTACAGCATCACCTGCTTACAGCTAAAACTACTTGACTATCAAACAAGGACACTATGGTTGCATTGTAGTAACTAATCCAACACATAACAAGAAAAATAAACACTTTAGCCAACACATCACCTTAATCTGTTTATTCACAGCTTAATGTAAAACTAAACTGAATCAGAGTTTTAAAGGATAGAAAACACGGACAAAACAAATAGGTTTTATTTGTGTTTTGAAGACTGTATGAGAAGTAGGATCATGGACATTTTGAGAAAGTGAGTTCCAGAATTTGGGAGCCATTACACTAAACACCCTGCCACCAAATGATGATCTAAACCAGGGCATTTAGGATGAAGGGCATACTCTGGCTCCAACCTAGAGTCACCTGACCTCCCACCACACCAGCTGCTCAGACGAAACCAGAACTTGCAGTGAATTGCAAAAAGAGGCAGTGGTAGGATCCAACTAAACCTGCTAGCAAAAATGAAAATCATCCACTTTTACAGCAAATCACACAGAATTGCACACAATCTCTCACAAGCAAATATGTGAAAAAGCAAATACATGTAAAGCTTTAAATGTTAAAAGAAGTAATTTGTATTGAATAGGGTAGGGGACATGTAACCAGTGTAGTTTATAAAAGAACAGGTACCAGGTAGCAAGAATCTTAACCTGGAAGACCAGAAAAAAGGGGCTTCGGTGTAATCTAGTTGAGAGCTAATAAAAATGAGCCTGCATTTCAGCATCGCTGCTATTAAGCAAAGGGCAAAGTGTGAAAATTTTACTGAGGTGGCATAAGGCTTTTGTTGTTTTTTTTTGTTGTTGTTGTTTTTTAAGTGAGTCAATAACAGTCTTCAAAAGATTTTTCCCTGACCAGCCCAAGTTGTTGCTGCTGCAGTATATTGTGCAATATTTCTAATTTTTTTCCATTCATTTTTATTTTACTTCCATATTTTATATTTAAATTAGTTTCATTCTAAACACTAATGTTAGGGTTTCATTCTCCATGTCACGTGGTTTAAATAACAAAGCTGAGTCTGAAATGTTAAAGATGAATGAAAATTGATTATGGAGAGAGAGTGAGGGTTTTGCTGTACTCCACCAATGTTAAAGTAAAAAAAAAAACAGTTACAAAGGCTTTAGGAACAATTATATACACATACAGCTAGAGGACTACAGCTGATATAAATCAATGTACCATCAGTATAAAAGAGACACAATTTGTCAGTATGGCTTTAGTTTTCAAAGTGGAATTATGTGAGCAACACTACTTCAGGTGGACCTTTATAGATGAATAAACTCTAGAGTATAGAGTAACTGTAACATTACTATGGATGAACAAGAGGAGAGTTTGGATACAATTAACAATAAACCAAGTTTACTCAAACAAACCTTAACCATAAACCAGTTAAAATCCAGTTACAGAATGTCAACAGCATGTCTATAAAAGCTTGTTGAATGTGCCAAGATGGTTTGTATTACAACCTGCTGCATGTTCAGTGACTGAGGTTAACATCTACAGATGAACTTGGACAATCCAAATAAAGTGAAAAACTGAATTAGGTTACAAAAATGTACACAGTTAATTAAAGTTTCTTAAATAATTTACTGAATAGTGCATAGTGAAATCATTTACGGAATAGTGTGTGTATTACACACGCTTAACTACTACTACAACAACAACAACACTGATGTTACAGAGTGTTATAATTTAAATATTTATTTAACCTAAGGACCAATCAGTGTCACAAAATTATGAAAAGGAGAGAGCCAAGAACAGAACCTTAGGGAACACCATGAGCAACATGAGTAGAAGAGGATTCGCGTTGTTTAATCGTGTTGTCCATCACAGATACCAACAGCAGAGAAACACACAATACATACATCTTGAGAGTATCAAAAGCAGACCTATGCTCTAGGAGAAGAGTACTAATAGCTCCAGAGTATGATGCAACTAGACCATTTAAAACCCCAAAACTTTCAAAAGGATGATAAATGAAATAACAGACACAACAACTTCTCACATAAATTTAGCAATAAAAGGGAGATTAGTATTGTGTGTGTAATTATTTAAACTAGTTGCATCCAAACTGCAGTCATTTTTAATTCTAACAGGACAACTCACATCAAGGATGATGTATTAACCAGTTGAGAAATGCATGCAGAGATATGGGTGCAGAGATATCTGGGAGACATTTGTTGAGCAAGGGAGTGGAGGCAGAGTCTAACTGGCATGTGGTGGACTTCTTAATCAACTCTGAGATACCAGACACATTATGTAAAAATGAAGGAAAGCCTCACATAGCTCAGTAGAGCCAGAAACAGTAGATGCAGAAGGACTGATGGGTTTTTTTACTGTAGTGAAAAGTGATCTAGGTCTTCAATTTGCATTATGGAAGAAATACAATGTGATCGAACAGCATTATTTTATGTCCTACATACTAAAGTATCCATTGTAGGGCTGTGATGGTATGGATTTTTTCTTACCGCGGTGAGAGAGAAACGTATCACGCAGTGAAGCGGTTAACCGGCC
>JAOYMR010000026.1:5836991-5850612 GCA_025802075.1 Tenebrosternarchus preto
CATATAGAGATGGCTTTATTACATTAACTTGATATATGAATAATCATATAGAGATGGCTTTATTACATTAACTTGATATATGAATAATCATATAGAGATGGCTTTATTACATTAACTTGATGCTAAATATTAACAAAAACATTTTTCATTTCTTTAAAACTTCAAAAAATATGCTTTTTGCATTTAGAATGAATTATATAGATGTGCATTATTTTTTTTTTACTAAATCTAACACTGACATATTCATATTAATATCCATGTAACCTTAACTGTTACCTTATCACAAATAAAATGAGTTTCGATTCTTCATTGACATATCTCTCATTTTACCATTCAATATATTGTTAAAAATCTAATTTGTGAAATCAGCACAGAGTTCTACCTGGTGAAAGTAAATCCCTGTTCACTGCAATCTAATCCACATGAAGTGGCCCCCATACAGTTAGTATTAATGCATGTCTTAGGCTTTTGAAAATGAGAATAACCCAGCAGTTTAGGGCAGCTTTCAAGTCATGCATGTGCTGTTTGAATAGTAGGGTTATGAACTAAGGAGTCACTGTGGTAATGCTAAACTTAACTGTATTACAATAGGAAAGCAAAGGCACTGCAATCTGTTGTTTATATTCCTTAATAATTCTGTTCTTCTCACACAGGAAAAAACCTGATATATAATGGACAATTACAAATGAAAACTATTTGCACTATGGTTAAAGCAGGGTCATTCTACGGTTATGCATAATGAAACTACAAATAGGATCTGTGTTTCAACATAATTATGCACATCCATTATACAAAAGGAAAGATCTAGTAATTTATAGTGCAGTGATACTGCTAGTGCATTGTCACAGTTAAGGGCAGTTATGGTTTGCTTTGGAGGTAGTGAGACTAAGAGTAGCACAATGAAAACCTTTATTTCTTTATTATTAACTACATACTTCATTTCTGTGAATTACAAACACAAGAGTTATGAAGCAAACAATGGTGAATCATAAACAATAATTGCGCTACAGTAGAATAGTCCTTATGACTAAAGGTTATGTTATGAAGGATATGTGCTATTGTTTCCCATTTGTCTGTATAACTTGTTCATTATAGATTTCTTTGTCATAGTTAGGGTTACATTAGAACTGAAACCAATCGTACTGTAGCTATGATCTTTATGTAATATGTTTTATCATGGATTGAACAATGTGTAAAAACAGATTAATAAATAAAGATGCATATTATTTATAACAACGTATAGTTGTAATAAGGGGGTGCTTCTAGCTCTAACCAGACTAATTTAAAGAATATATAGGCTGTAATTTTATTTTACTCGACTCTCTAAGCAACCATTTTCCCCGTGCGCTGCGTACCCTTTCGCCGAGACTAGTGGTATGGAAGACGTTGGTCGCTCTAGAGATGACCGGGATCTTTCCATGGAGAGAGTGATCCACCGGAGTTACGGGATAGTCCTGGCCTCCTGGAGGCCGTTTGTTCTTCTGTGTGTATATATATATATATATATAAATACAGGATCAGAAACACAATAATCGTTCATAACAGACAATATTACATTGCTTTATTGCATTGTAATTCTATTCTAAATTACAACAGCCAGCAAGAAATACTTTGCCTATACTATCATAAATTTGCCTACTCCAATCATATTTGAATGCCTTTATAAAAATATCAGAATGATATTTAAATTAACATACTCTTTGGACCATACGTCTACTTGTTCGTCACATCTGCATTTTTCTGAACAGATATTCGCAGAAACATACTGTGCGCTTCACAGTGATGAGTGGAATGTCTTGGAATTCTCAAAACAGTTACCAATGACAACGGGGTAGTGATGAAATCATTTGTTACATCATAAATGTAACTGTACGGAAATCTATGCATAATGGAAAAAAACAACACACGTCACTATATTGCTGCGTTCCCTTCAGATGTAAAACCACTTATGATGCTTGTCTACAAAGCCAAAAACGTCGTCTCTTCCTACATGATGAGAATGGTCAAAGCCCGATCTATACCTCGAGTACTTAGAACCTCAAGTACAGCTGGGCTTGAACCATCATGCTTCAAGCCTATTCTCTATCCTGACCCCAGAAGGGGGAACGATCTTCCACTGGCTGTCTTCCACAGCAGTCTCCCATGTAGTGGTTAAATTGTAGCACTTATAGTTTGTTACTGTAATTATCGTTGTCTGGTAGGGCTTTTGTACTTTTACTAGGATCAGCATTGATTCCTGTATTTTAGCAGTGTTCTAGTACGGAACTCGGTCGTACTTACTGGCTAAGATCTATTCAGTGAGCAAATGACAAAACACTTTTATAAGTCGTTGTGGATAAGAGCGTCTGCTCAATGAATAAAATGTTGTTGTTGTTTTTTTTTAAATCAAAGGAAAGCATCGTTTTCAGATTAGCTTTAGTCAGCCTCAACGAGGCCTACTAAACTATTTCCGATTATATGACCAACGGTCTAGAAACGGTACAACCAGTCGCTAGATGGCACTGCAGGATAAACTGATATATTAAGGTTTAAGTGCTATAGTAGTTTCACAATCATTTGATAAGGTTTACATTATGGTGAATATCCCTAAATATGCTGTATTTTTAAAGACACAGGAAGCGTTACTGCTTGTGTCTTGTATTCCCTTATTGTCTTTGCTGAAACCAGAAACACTCTTAACGTCATGTGGCCTAAATCGCTTCTCAATTTTCTCCACAGCAGGACTGCTCACGCGGTTACATTTCTCCACAGGACTGCTCACGCGGTTACATTTCTCAGTAAATGCTTTGACCAGTGTAAACATCTCTGTATTATAGACGAGTTGATTCATATCAGACAAAATTAGTAATCAAGTAAACGAGGAATAGCAGTATTAAAATATTCCCACAAAAGAGTCACACATCTGCTTTCAAGCCACTTCAGCATGTCATTGACTCAGGACAGAAATGTTCCTTCTTTGGATATTTCTGACTTAAGTCTCCTGGGTAAGGTGAACGCTTTTACTCGTCACATACGCGTATATACCCACATTTTTAACTGTAATTCTTATCCTAGAAGTACATAAAAACTGGTGGCATAGGTCTTAGAAGCATTTGAAACGCTAGTGTAAGTTGTCTCTCCCTCCCTCCCTGTGAGCCCGAACAAATTCCCAGTGGAATTCATGAATCATTTTGCCTACTAATGCCTTAAGTGCTGAGCCGACATAGGGAGGAGATTCACCTCACTTCAATTCATCAGGCCCGATTTCTGTCAAAGGCATCCAATTCAAGGTTATGCTCATAAATAAATCCATCACAAACGTCTTACGAAGATTTAATGTACATTTATTCTTAACACGTGGAACATATAGTATAAAGATTTCATACTGAATAAATGATATTCATTAAGCCAAAAAAGGAAAAAAAGGAATTTACATCAAGTTTTTAGCTACATCGTCTGAAATACAAATATGCAGAATCCATAGCACTGGGAGTGAGGATGACTTCAGGGATTTGCCCATGTTTGGTAGAACTCGCTTGGAGCCATAGACATGATTGATTTGATATATTTCTCTACACCTGAACTGATCTGTTTGGGGTCACAGTGAGGATAAAATAAAATCCTGTGCCCCAGATGAGTGGGAAGGAAGGGTTTAAATAAACACATGGCAATGCATCATGAAGGGGTCTTGTGTGTAACCTTTAATTGTGAAATTTTAAAAATGGTGAAGAGCGCCATAAGGTGAGAGAAAGAGGAAGAGAGCAAAGAGTGTAATGTACATCATTATTTACACTGCAGCCTGGACTGCACCTGGAGCTCAAGACCAGTCCTAAGAGGTGATTTCTTTAAGGGTCAAGTCATACAATCGAGGGACAAAGAGGTCGGGGTGTTGTAGGTTCACGATACTTTGGGGGGAAAGCCTTTTTTTCCTCTCTCAACATGAACTAAAATCATTTTTAAAAACTACAGTTTTTGCTGCCAAGCCAGCGTTATCTCAGTGTGAAACAGTATTATTACAGTATGTTTACAGTTCGTCTTTTTAAGGTGTACAGTACAAAAAAAGTCCTACAATCTACTGCACAGGCCTCCCATTTACAAATGTCTGTTCACAGCCGATGACCTGGTTCCTTTAGGGCTGAGTATATATATCATCCAAGTTACAGCAACATATACCACACACGAGAGTCTGAAACTGTTTAGCCTCCAAACACAAACTAGATAATGGTGGTCTCTGTGCCGCCAGCCCAGCCAATACAAGAGGGTGAGGGCACTTTTATTCCCCAAACTCACTGTAAACGTGACAGCAACTTTGGTTACAGTTTTATCTTGTTTTAATTTTTGTTTTTTTTTTTAAATCTACTTTTTTATTTAATTAAAAAAAGTCCTTCCCAAAGGGCAGCACACTCTTGCAGGCTAAGGGTTTCAAAGCCGTTCATCCATGTTAGTCTCTTTGTTTCATCCATGTGTGTTAAATCCACTATGACTTTGTGAAATCCTTCCTTTAGACAGAAGCAAAGGTAGAAAGGATAGATAGTGGAATCTGAGGTGATTTTGCATAAATTAATTTTTAAAAAAGAAAAAAAAAAACGTGGGCATACCGTTAAGTCATTTGTGTCATATTTTCTCCTCTCACACGCAGATTTTTAGATTTTGGGGGGAAAAAAGTGAAGGGGGACAAAAAGAAAGCAAAAGGAGGAGGACGATGATCCACCCCACAGCTGTCATGACTGGCCAATCAGAAACAGTACGTCACAGATCACTTGGGATACCAGCAAGTTCATGAGGGGGGATACGGAGACATCCAGTAGCCGTGACTCGTACAGCGTGAACTCTGAGTGGTTCTCCTCCACCTTGGCAAGGGCGTGCAGGGCACGAGCAGCCCTCCGCATCATGTCCACACTAGTGGGTTCGAAGTGTGCCCCCTGCATCTGTAGCAGTGATCCCTGGCTTTGCTGGAACTGTGTGGCTGCTAGACTGTCCTCCAGAAAGCCCAGCAGGTTTCCCACACTGCCCTTCTGCACAGCGATGGCCCGGGCTGCCAGGCTGTCACCCTGGGCGAGGTTAGCTAGTAGTACCACTGCCATCTCCCGGCACACAGGCACCTTGCGGTCGCCAACCAGGCGTACCAGGGAGCCGTAGAGCTTCTCCAGACGGCTGAAGGGTGGCGTGGCTAGAATGAGGTCGACGTTGTTGTCCTGGATGCTGAGCTTGCTGAGGGTCTCAAGGACCAGTCTCTGGGGGGACAGTGCTCCGTTAAGTCCCAACGAGGGGAAAGGGTCGAGGGCTTCAGCCGAGGGGCACACAGCCCAGTGGAGGAGGCCGTCCAGCAGGGGCAGGCAGATGCTCTCAGGGTAGATGGAGAGGTCCAGCTGGCCAGAGATGTTTGCCAAGGTGACCAAGCAGTTTTCGCGCAGCACCTCAAGACAGTCCCACCACCACTCATCACGCTCACAGCTGACTCCTTCATCCTCCTCTTCCTCCTTCTCGTAAGTGACGGGCGCCTGTTTGCGCTCAGGGTGCCTGTGACGCAGCAACACCAGGCGTCCCAGGATCAGCAGCAAGCCCGGGTGCTTGGACATCTCATGGTCGTTGCCGGGGATGAAGGACAGGCTGCGGACGATGTTGGAGACGCAGATGCAGCGGCGGGCAAGGGCATCCTGCCAATCAGACATGGTGCACAGCGGCGTCTCGTCCTTGCTGTGTGGCTCGTCCTCCAGGATCTTTACGCTGCCACTCTGATGTGCCAGGTCAATGCCGAACAGGAACTTGCTTTTCACGTTGCTCTCGGTGCCAACCCGCACCGCTTCTTCAGTCATCGAGCCTGGCCGTGCCGACAGCACATCATCGATGGTGGCTGTAATGCTGGAGGTTGCACTGGAGGTCGCCGTGTTCCTGTCCTCTGATGGCTGGTCTGAGCAAGGTCGAGGCTGGGACTGCGGTTGCTGTTCTTGCTGCCAGTGCACGCTCGACTGAGCCTTCTCAGAGTCTTCAGCAATGGCCTGTGCTACAGGAGGTGCCTTCTTTCGGGGCTCCGTGTTGACAGCCACCTGTTTATGGGATTTGAGCAGCTTCAGCTTGCTCTCAAAGTGGGTCTGGATGTGCTCTGTGGTGTCACCGCCGCCAATGCTCCAGTGAATCAGGCCACTGTCAAACGCCTGTCGCCGTCCCAGCTTGCTCGTGCGCCCAATAACAAACAGGTCTTTCTTCCGTACCACCTTGATAGGAAGCTTGTCAAACTTGCTAGCTTGTTTGGCTCTCTCTTGGGGTGAACTGATGTCCTGCAATGGGGTAGATGACCTGGGCTCACCTTCCTTATCTTCTTTCTTCTCATTGGACTTCTGCACAGGTTCATCTTTTTCCTTCTTGACCTGAAAAGAGGATGTCTGATCACACATCATCTCCACCTCCTCTTCATCATCTTCCTCCTCATCCTCCTCATCCATCTGCTCCAATTCTGGGCATTCATCATCAGATATCTCTGGGTCAACTGCATCAGGATCGATCAGCGTCCGCTGTCCAGGATCTCCCACCTCATATTCTTTCAAGATGCCAAAGATCTCAATGAGGCATTTACGATAGTATTCAACTATCAGTTCAAGGAATCCAGGAAGCTGAAAAAAACAATACAAGATAATGTACATCAAGCTAAAATTTTAGTCATTCTACTTTAGTTTGTGAAGCAGTATAGAATTCTGATATCTTTAGTATCGCAGTCATCACAAAGTCTTACCTGACACAGACTGAAAGTAGAAATGCTGTTGTCATCATATAGTAGAATATTGATAGTGTCCAAGGCCCAAGTGCTCTCAGCTAACAAGCCTGATTTGAGGGACATCATGACTCTCCAGGCTTCTGGCGTTCCTACATATTTATGAAAATCAACCACAAATCATTTCAGACAGTTTAGAGTCAAAAGCATCAACAAGACCTTGGTGTGAACAGTCTCTTACCAATATCTTTCATAGTGAGTCGGCGACGTGGTTTGAGGATGGGCTGGGTAGCTTCCACAGAGCCTTGGGGGAAGGCTACATCTCTCCTTATGAGGGGAGGCTGCACTGCTGGCGGGGCTATATGTGAGGCTGGGACTGGAGGGCCTGCTTTCTGGATCTTCATCCCAGAGTGCATGTAAGGGGATTTGCTAGGCGATGTCCTGTTCTCCACGGGCCTCGGTATGGGTGTCGGGCTGGACACCTGTGGAATGTGGTTTTGAGGAGACTGATAGTTGGACTGGAGCGTTCGGGACATAGGTGGACCAGAGCCTCCAGGTCCGTAGGGGGGCTGCCGCTGGTTGACGTGGCCAGGCCAGGGGCCTTCGTGGTTCATTCGCTGGTCTGAAGGCATCATATCTTCCGAGCGATTCATGCCATGGTAACCTGGGGCTTGAGCAGGAACACCAGGAGGGCCTGGCCGGTTGGGGTAGTTGGGGTAGTTCATCTCACTGCGGCCTTGCCACATAGGACCCTGGGGCCCGTCAGGGACAGACGGCATGGGGCTGCCCATCATCTGCGGCGGCATGGAGGCCTGGGAGTTAGGGCCCCCAGCGTTAGGTCCCCTCTCCCGGCTGAAACCGAAGGGGAATTGATTCTGTGGGCCAGGAGGGCGTCGATCTGGACCAGGGTATGTGTTGTACTGGTTGTACATGTCCTGCTGGGACTGAGGTCCACCTGAAGGCTGAGGACCCTGCTGCTGCTGCCCACTGAATGGATACATCTCCCCCTCATGACGCTTTGGTGGGGGACCATAACCACCGTCTACAGGCCTCTTCTGTGTGAAATTCTGCACGTGAAGGGAAGGAATTTTGTAAATTATTTATCCAACATCCCTATCAATTGTACCATCATAAATACAATAAGTGATAAACAACTATTTAACAAAAATAATTTGACTACTACTTGTTATGTAACCAACATTACAATGAAAACTAACTGGTGAAAGACGAGCTTGAGAGTGCTTATACAAACCGGCTGTTGCTGTGGGTACATTCCTGGCTGCTGATTTGGATATGGTCCACCAGGGGGAGCACTTTGGCCGGGGTACTGATTACCATAGGAATCATGCCTGCATAAAAGGACAGAATGCACAGCTACAAAACACTGCTTATAAAAAGTAGCACACATTACATTTACAGAAAACAGAAAAGTGAGTGAATGATGTCTACCTTTGCTGCTGCTGGGGCCTGTTAGGTGAATACATCCCTGTGTCGGCACTGGAAGGCATCATGTTGGGTTGTGGAGCTCCAGGACCCATGCTGCCATCTGGACCTATGGATGGCTCTTGTCTGCAAAGAGACATCAAAAAGGCTTAAATATTTATATACTTTACTTTTTTCCCTTCAATATTTTGTTGCATGCAAATGTCAAACATTCATTCATACCTTCTGTCGTATCCAGGTCCATAGGGATACTGCTGTCGCTGGCCCATCTGCATATTACCCATAGGCCCCGGAGGCCCTCGGTTATACTGCTCCCCCATGCCACTGTTGGGGCCTTGTCCTGGAGTCATGAACTGCTCGGGAGCTGAAAATAAAGGGCATGAACCATAAAGTAACATCTTGAATGATAAATGTGGATTAAATGTGGAACCATTAGTCTGAAGCTAGACATTGTTAAATGGGAAGCATGATAAATGCCTTAGGTGATTCAATTACTTTAAAAAAAAAAAACACAAAAAAACAAACCCACATATATGTATCTAAACGAAATAGTCACAAGGTGTGTTAACCATTCTCACCTTTCCTCATTCCACTGAAAGGATCTTTACTGGGTTCATAGGGCCCCATGCGACCCATCATATCTGCAGGTGGGGCTCCCATGCCTGGTTGGTAGCCAGAATTTGGAGTCATTGAGTTCCGCCTGGGAAAGGCAGGGTCCCCGCCATCAGTAAAGGGATCCTGAAGATTCACACTGCTCCTGTTGGAGGGTTCAGCAGAAACAATTCCCTTATACAAGTGAACCTTTAATATTTATTTTTAGTTTGCCATTGCAACCATAATTACGTGGATACAAACAATTCATTTAAACTTGGACTTCTTTGCAATCACCTTAATTACCAATATACTGTAAGCCTAAGAGGACTTTCTGGACATACCTGACGCCAGGCATCGGGGTCATCTGGCTGTGGGGTGTTGATGCAGGGGTGGGTGGTTTCAAGTCGCCTCCTTCAGCCATGGAGCTGCTTGTTGACTGTGGAGTCTGCGGGCCTTGTAGAGATCCAGATCCCGCTAGAGAAAGACAAAGGTGGTCCCATTAAAAAGGAGTCATTTCACCCAATTCAAAAGGAAGAGGTCATTACCAGAGGTCAGAGATATTTTATATACATGTGTGTGTGTTGTTTTGTTTTGGCTACATTGACTACATACAATGTGTGGTGTTTGGTGAACCACTGGTTTATAATATAGTAATATATAGTTTTTTTGAACTGGACAAGCAGCACCAAGACTCAGGCCTGTACTAACAAGACTCAGGCCTGTACTAACAAGAATCATTGCAGCAGGTTCATACGACCAAACTGAAATCCTCACATTGGTCAAAATACACCAAAGGCATATAAGCCTAATCTCAATTTCCACATGACAGCACACCTTGCAAAACACTCCAGTAATGCACTGGCCTCTTCCATGTGCTTTAACGCAACTCTGGGAGCTCTTGGCACAGTGATTCTGGCAGGGTTTAATCCAATTTGAGGAGGTTCCCTCCCCCAGTTTAGAGTTCAAAACCTCTTCCTACTGTTGCCACAGAGCCACCAACAATACGCCAAATGATGAGTTCACTACTAGGCCCACAGAAAGCATGTGTGTGGATTAGTGCATGTGTGTTTGTGGGGGAGCAAGGAGTGAGCAAGAGATAAGCCTGTCCATGTGTGTCAGAATGAGCCACATGTGACTTCCCATCCTGAGCCCAGCTGAAGGACTCGCCATTGGCACGGCTGGTGATGAGTCATGCATCCATTCATTAACTTGCGCACACGTGTGTGTGTGTGTGTGGGGGGGGGGGTGTCATTACCAGGTCAGATTTATTTTTGTCACATTTCACACACACAGCTCATTCACATGCACACACACACACACACACACACACACACACACACACACACACACTTCCCCCTCCCTCTGCTCCTTCCTTGCGGCAAGGATTTCCCTCAATACTGATAAAAAGGGGGAGGAAGCAAAAAAAAAGGGGGGGGGGCACAGGGAGGATAAAACAGAAAGGAGGGAAAAAAGATGAGAAGATTAAAAACAAATAAATAAATAAAAACGTGCAACCCCCCCCCTCACCCCCCCACCCAGTTTTTCCCATTCATCATTTTCTGGCTTGGGTCAGCCCTCCAGGAGACAGTCGTGTTTGTGGGAAGAGAGTCAGCATGGAGTCCCTGACCTGGTGCCAAACAGACATGCTCCACATCACAGAGGATTCCCTACTTACTCATCCTCCGCCCTTCTCCTTCCTCTGTGATCTCAGGGCTGCTATTTCCTTAGCCAGTGCTCTGGCTGCCGAGGCTAAAGGAATGCTGGGAAGTGTGTAACATGAAGTCTGTGAGCATCATGTTACACAGTTTGCACCCATGCAGAAATGGGTATGTAATGACAGGGAATAAACCACCTTCAGTCAGTGTGGAATATACGACTCCTTGCTCTCTACTATGACAACAGTTAATGTTTTGAATGATTTTGATGGGCTCTAGTGCAGTCAACACGGCACAAGAGGCTCAAGGAGCCACCTGATATCCCACAGCTGGTGTAGAACCAACAACACACAGAGCACTGTAGCTCGCTGGCGGAACCACGAATGACCGTAAACACCATTCTTCCAACAAGCAATGAAATGAACATCAAGCAGTCACACATAGGCACTAACGACTGTATTACGACACGCCAGAGCACAAGAGATTTACAGCCAAGAAAACTAATAGAGGAAGTGATAAATGTATTTTACATCAGAATTAATGTAGTTCAATAAAACACAGCAGTTTATGAGCACATTATATGTGGCAACGAGGCTGCTAAAAGTAAAAAAAAAAAAAAAAAAAACCAGAATAAAGTACCATGTGCTTAGAAGTCACTTTCCATAGAAATGCCTTAAATAAATAAACCATTAAACACCAGTGTTTGAATGTTATACATTAGTCTGAAAGCAAAATACAACCCCTAACAGCAGTGTGAACCAGTAACCAATTTTGCAGTCAAAACTCAAAGTAAAAGAATCTATTCAGAACTTCACAAAACCTTGAAAAGCCTTTGGTATAAAGACCAGGTCTCTCTTCAGAGAGACAAGGCATAAGGACAATATTCACCATGAAACATGATCTGAGAAGTCAGTTTAGTGTCGCCCATGGATCTATACAGACCTGGAGATGGCGGCTGGATCTTTGCTTGGTTCTTTTTGGGGTCGTTGGTGAAAATGTCAGGTGGTGGGTCCTCGCCACGCTCAATCTTGCACTCAAAAGCATAGAGACACTGGATGTACTGCTTCTTCAGGGAGCTGGCAGCACTGCTGGACGTGCCAACGTTGAGGTTCGTGGCCAGTTCCCTCCACTTTTTGTTCTTATTTACCTGGGAGGGAGGGAGGGCGGGGGAGAGAGAGAGAGAGAGGGAGAGGGAGGGAGAGAGAGAGAGAGAGAGAGAGAGGGAGAGAGAGAGGAGAGACATCCAAGAAGCACCAACATTAAGCTTTGCAACAGTTGCTGTTCGATTAAGGGACTAAAATGCACTGAAGATCTTAAAATCACAATCATTAATTTAACAATGATCAAAATCATCCCAGTCCCCCAACACTTAGGATCCAGATAGACTTTTGCCACCGGACTTCAGTCATGCGCTGATGTAAACGAGGTTCTTCGGCGAAGCGGGGGGGCGAGCTGCTGGGTGCACGCCGGCTCACCTGCGTCAGGCCGCCGATCTCTTTGACGGACACGTAAAGGCGGAAGAGGTCGAGAGGCTTGCGGCCCACAGCGGGCAGGTTGCTCATGCACATGGCCTTCTCTTCAGCAAACGCCAGGTAGCGGTCCACCCAGAGCTTCCTCTCTGGCTCAGGGCCAAGCTCATAGAGACGAGTTATCTTCTCATTAGTGGTGGTGGAGGAGTTCGACTTCTGCAGCCACAAGGAAATGAGTGCGCAGAAGAAGAGACAAAAGAAGTTAGGAGAGATTATTCAAAAGAAAAAAAATGTAAAAACCATTAAAGGTGGTAAATGACATTCATATGGATACCTTCTAGATGAAATTACTCTGGAAATATACAATAAGTTTGTGGAACTTTAAAAGACCATTAATCATAGAGGCTATGTCTCAGGGGTAGGATCTTTCAAACAGATCTAGAACTTAAATTTTTCTGTGAACATCCTTTTACTGGTGAAGACACTGAAAATACTGGAGTTAACACAGTGAATAAGTCCATTCAAATCATAGCCAAAGATAATGATGCAGCAAAAACACCAGAGACTTTACATGTAAAAATAGATTTTACAAAGGAGATTTATACAAGCCCAGAAACACCGTCCTGACCAGAAACACCGTCCTGACCAGAAACACCGTCCTGACCAGAAACACCGTCCTGACCAGCTGGAACACTTACAGCACCTCACCTTTTTTGATTCAGTCTTAGGGGTCCCATCGACTTTGTTATTCATCTTCTGGGCTTGGTTTATCTTATCCATGCCAAACTCTGGGCTCGGAGCCATACCTGGAACTGAGATGGAAGCTTGTTTGTCTTGTATACCCACATTTCACAGTTCAACAAAAGTATTACACAATCAATCATGACAATCCAAAAAGTATTTACAATAATGGATATTCGCAACATACTAATCTGCCACAGTTTATAAAGAATCCCCACAAAGATGCACAAACCAATGCTTAGCCTTAGCCTTGCCAAGCAGTCATTAGGGGGCGTTTCATCTTCAAAAGTGAGCAGTTTCAAAACACCAACAACTGAAGCAGATAAAAATACCAATATTTATACAAGGCAGGCTAGATGATAATTATTTTAGAAAACAGAGAAAGGTGACATTTAAGTAGCACCTTCCATTTAAATGTATTTTACTTTGAAGAGCTAGTTTGTGAAAGTTATAAATGGGTCAAAAACTAAGACACATCGCAATCATGAATTCAGAGTAAAATCACTGTAATGCAGTGACGCAGTGCTGTACAGGAACAGCCCTGGACTGTAAAAGAACAGCTCTAAACTGTAAAGGAACAGCTCAGCACTGTAAAAGACAGCACTAGGCTTTCCCAGGACTTTTTGTGTGCCGGAAGGCTCATCACTAACACAGATCACCTTTGGCAATCCTGCTTAGAATTGCCACTTTTCATTAGTCAGTTAAATTTTGGTTTGATTCTGTATAAACACTCTACACACTCAGGAGAGAGTCTGCTTGTATGTCTTCAAAGTGTTTTTGTTATAATCCTGAGTTCTGCTGGTCTGCTAGAGAGACCCCCGCACCCCTCAATGCTCAAATATTTCACAGAAAGAGTAAACAACTGCCACCATCCTCATAGTTACTATAACAGATATCATGGTTATGTGGGCTCTTATGTATGGATACTGTAACGGGCATCATGGTTATGTGGGTTCTTATGTATGGATACTGTAACGGGCATCATGGTTATGTGGGTTCTTATGTATGGATACTGTAACGGGCATCATGGT
>JAOYMR010000026.1:5875480-5887529 GCA_025802075.1 Tenebrosternarchus preto
CCAGTCCTACAGGACTCCCAGAACTCACCAGTCCTACAGGACTCCCAGAACTCACCAGTCCTACAGGACTCCCAGAACTCACCAGTCCTACAGGACTCCCAGAAGTCACTTCTCCTGAACCCTTGACCTCAACACACACCAAAGCGAAACCCAGATGATGTAACCGTGTCTCACCATCTCATTAACTAATGTGCCTCCAGCTAACAAATGCAAGAGGTATGTTAATGTTGCTGTGTGTACAGCTGACTGCAATAGTCTATTTACAAAGATAAGACTAAATGAGTGCATATATCATGTTCAGTATAATGGGCTAGATTCACACTGGTTACATAATGCTAGCAATTAGATAGTGGTAAATATTTCGGCTGCTAAAGTAGCTAAGGCAAAGGAATATGGGAACCCGCATCAAATAAATGCTCAGGTCTCAACGGCTCAGAAATACACTGAATTATTGACCTTTGAAAGCCTCGTATCAGCTCCTTATGCCCAAAATACTGACGTGTACAGTACATTTACTACAAAACCACCTCAGCTGCTAAAAATCTCACCCACGCAGTACTTTGTTTACAAATATGTTCACCTTGGGCTTCCCCTCGGCAAAGGCAGAGAGGGGAGGGAGCAAAACAGTCGGCCCTCTGCTCCCTAAAGAACTGCTCTTCATTTATCCTAAGCTGAGGTCAAAGGCTCAGAGCATCATCTCACCATAACAGAATGATGCGATTTCAAAAGGCACAAAATCCTGCTTTTATGAAAGCATGCATGATCTTAACAGGTTCATTAGGGACATCTGGATGCATGTGTATAACCTTAAAACAGGAATATCTAAAGGCAGAATTGGCTTTATACATCTAAAAGCATTACAAAAATATAAGTAATACTTTAAATTTAAATCACAGAGCCACTCAGAAGTACTGCTATATGAGGTAAAGAGTCTGACCTCTTATTTGGTATTTGGTGGCCCAAGCCTGAACACAACCTCCCTACTCCAGAAGCGTCATGATGTGTTCAAATTTGATCAAATCTTGCACGAGTGCATTACCACACAAGGCTCTATACCTTTAAAAAAAGAACCAGTCACATTCTCTTTCCTCTGCTACTCAGCCTCTCATAAATCAATTTGACAGAAGAGCTTCCACACACTCCCTCCAAAAAAATAATTAAATAAGGAACTGCAATTAGCACATGGCTAATCTGCATAGAGAGAAGTCAAGCCCTCTTGGCAGAGGAGGTTCCACTAGGCAGATTGAGTCACTGCTGGGCAAAGTGGCAAGAAGATGGGAAGGTTTTGCAGCACTTGTGTGTGTTTGTGTGCACATGCTAGCATGTCTGTGCGAATTGCTGTTTCCACATGCGTCTCTCTCACGTTTCCATTTAAAATGGCTGGCTAAATAATTATAATGCCCAACAGTGGCATTCATTTAGAATGTGATCGCTTTTACTGCTGAAACTTTTGAAAATGTCAGACTTGGGTCTCCTTTTCCTCCACAATTATTACAAAACCTACCTGGCCATCATTTTCATGGTGTAGAATGGTTAGAATTCTCTCTTATACGACAGTTTTCTGTTTCCAAAGATACTTAGCTGTTTCAGCATTCTGAAATAAACAGCAAAGCTTCTTTTACTCACTACAATGAAAGCAAATTACAAAGGCTTTTTTTTGCTTACACAAAGCCCAAATACAGATAGACAAGTGAATGATTGCAGCTTTAATATTTTAAAACCCATTTATGCTCATTTCTACATTTCCTAGAGGATTAATTAACAAAACTACACATTTACTGTTTCTGAAGGAGCTAAAAATTCTCAGCAAGTTTTGGTGGGGAGGGTTTGGTGAAGCAGTGTCTGATCACAGAAACAGCACTGGCTCATCAAAATCAGACAGATGGATGAGGTACACACGATAAACAACTGCTGCTAATTTAATCCTCCACACAGCCACACTGCCAACGACTATTGTTCTACCCCACACACACACACACACCCACACACACACACCCACCCACCCACCGGAGGACTATTGTTCTTCCACACACACACACAACACTACCTGGGTTAACCCCTTAACAGAGTTGTGACTGACTCTTTAAGAGGATGCTCAGGGAGTTTGCTCTGCACTAATTTGAGATCAGTGCTCATCAATTCATTTCAACAGTTAATAGGATTTAGGCAAGGTACGTTTGAAGGACACCATGAATCAGGATCAGTAAATAAGAAAACCACCCCCTCCCCCATTACTCCATAACTAGATGCTTCAAAAGAAATTTCAAATATTGACATGTATTGCTATATATGCCAGTCTACATGGGAAAAACCCGAGGGAATAAAAACAACACTGACCTGGGAAGGAAACTACTGAAACATGCCTTGATCGAGAAAATCATTTCCATTTCTGTTCAGTTAAATATCCAACCAATAGTTCTTGGTGAAGTGTTCAGCACCAGTTTGGTCACCTATCTATAGATAGTCACCTATCTAATTTCTTCGTAGAGATCTCCATTTCTACAAACAGCCAGACCTTCACTGCGAAGGTTTGTCTAACGAATGCACCTACTGGAGCAGTAGTGCAAGTGGAACCAGCAGGGGCAAGACAAACTACAGCACATGCCAAACACTCGAGACAAACTACAGCACATGCCAAACACTCGAGACAAACTACAGCACATGCCAAACCCTCAAGCCTGTGGAGTGATTATTGGGCTTGGCTTTTTAAAGCCGAGACATCTTTATTCTCCCAGAGATCAGCCTTGCCTATGCCACACCTCTCATCTGTGCTAAATAGTAGCGCGCGCACACGCACACACACACACACACACACACCTCCCAGATGTTCACCCAGCTGTTCAGAGACATTCTAAAAGATTTGGAATATGGAGATAAACTAGTGGGGAGGGGGGAGGGGGCGTTACAGCTGTGGGAATGGCTTACTTTAGCCAGCTGGGAAGAGGATAGAAGTTAAGCATCACTCTCATCGCTGTGTTACATGGAATGTGTGTTCACAAGTACATAGCAGTTTGGCATGGGCCTTCTGCTGGGCTCAAAATTTGGGCTAGGCTCAAGTGTCAAAAATTGCCTCCTAAGAGTTCTGTGCTATCCTCTCAAGTAGAAACAAACTGCTTCGAAATAACTCCGACAGCCACATCCCTGGACTGTCAACATGTCACACTGACTGGAGAAGGAGGAGTGCTCACTGCTGAATGGATGACAGCCTGTCCTCCTGGCCCATCTTCCCGGCCCCTCATTTGAAATTCCCAAGGTGGAGTGGGGAGGGGGGAGAGGGGGGGGGGCTATGGGAAAAGGAGGGGGCATTGGTTTGACTTGCCAGGCTTTCCTGACAACCACACGAATACAGAATGGATGAAGTACTCTTAACGGCAGCATGACACCTCACCCTCACTCTCGCATTGACTCTGAGATTTGGCCCTGGAGCATGCCTCTGCTGTGGAAACGCAGAGTGGAAGGAGACGAGGCCTGCTCACCCAGGCAAGTGCCAACCAGGCGGACCCTTCAGCTCAAAGCGTGTCAGTAGCGCCTGACTGCATGAGGCAGACAGGAGCGACTGCGATCTGCCGCAGCGGTTCATTAGTATCTTAACATCCCGAGCCCACTGAGCAAATATGCAACTGAACTACATCCAACTAAGTACAGTTAGTGGTGGTAACGGGATAAATTACCTACTGCGAGTATGTTTCCCAACATCAACACTCCAGCATGGAGCTTCAATGCTTACAGTAACAAATGTGCATCAACAGGATTTACAGAAGTGGCCTCTCACTTGCCTGCTGACTTGATCAAAATGTAGCCTTGTTTGTTTTCTCTGAATTTTGTTTGCAAGTTGCCCATAAACAAAATTAGAATCCCAGCATTCAAATTCTACGGTCAGTATTTAGGTGTCAGAGGGCCTAACTCCACAGTGCTGGTGTGTGTGTGTGTGTGTGTGTGTTACAATACAGTGAGTGTGTGAGACTGCAGCACTGGCTGGGCGTTCCCTGTTCTCACACACCCACGGATCAGACAGTTCTGAAGCCGTTCACCTAGCGATTTATGACAGATGCGGTCGGCATTTGACTATACACAAGGTCCTCCTGTGTGTTTATTTAGGCCTCAAATTACAAATGAAAGGAGATGCCAGGCAAACTAGACTGAAAAATACCATAAAGCTCTCTAGATCTACCTGAGCCAGTCTAGTCCTCTGTGCAAAATACTGCTTTGATGTAGTACAGCTTTAATATAAAATGTTGCCCTCATTGCACAGCTATGAAGAAACAAACATTTTCATTCACCTTTTCTTCCAAAACGTGATTCCCATTCTGAAGAGTCAACACAGGAAGTTTAATGTACAGGTCGCCGTATTTTAAATCACCAGTCTTTGGAACAGAAAAGCTTCTAATCGGTGCTATAATCTGAACTGTCTGTTAATGCACAAGAATTTCCATTACATGCTTTTTGAACGAGTCCCAAGAGGGAATGTATTTAACTTTTAAAGGATTTTATAAATAAGATGTAGATGCATCTTTCACCATGTAATATAGCACAATTCCTCCTGATTCCATCTGCCCCGTCCAGAAATAAGAACTTGAGAGAAAATGGTGGAATTAGGAGACACGTGGAACCAAAATGGTTTTAGGCACCATTTTCTACAGAATTTCAGACAATCCTAATATTATATTTAAAAAGCACAGCCATGCCTCAATCCCATTCCACTGGGCCATGGAAAGTGGTTGCCTCAAGTGGTTGCCCGCTGGATCACAATAGAGTGATGGAACTGGTCAAACACCTCCAAATGTTCTGTGAGGAAGCACAACTCCATTCATGTACACCCACCACAGTCTGCAGGTTAGTTCCTGTAAACCTAAATCTAATTCCAAGTGCCACTGAACAC
This sequence comes from Tenebrosternarchus preto, assembly GCA_025802075.1. Classification (NCBI taxonomy): domain Eukaryota; kingdom Metazoa; phylum Chordata; class Actinopteri; order Gymnotiformes; family Apteronotidae; genus Tenebrosternarchus; species Tenebrosternarchus preto. Next base: position 5,880,360 of record JAOYMR010000026.1, read on the forward strand.
CTTGGTTATAACTGGATCAGAAGGGTTAGATTCTGTATATACCAAGAACCCCTGGAGCTGGACATCCCTGACTGATACCAGTGAAAAGATTATTGTTTCTTTTTAAGATATTATGAAATTTTCTTGAATTTATATTAGCTATTTATATTAGCTATTAGCTATACAAACATTGGATGAAGTCAAATCACATGTAACCATGAAGATATTTTGTAGTCCATATGAAGATTCTAAATAGGGAATTTTTTATAGATTACATAGTTAACATCAGCCACAGAATAGAGTTTGTACTGAAATGAACAGGTCCACTTAGTATGAAATGTATCGAGTGCACACGTGTTGTGTGTGTGTGTGTGAGTGAGAGAGAGGGAGGAAAGGAGAGGGAACAACAACAACAACAACAACTAGGAAAGCTTTAGTATGAACAATTTCAGGAAAGCTGTAGTATGAACAATTACATTTTATTACATCATTCTGTGAAGTATGCATTCATTTCCTACCCGGAATATACCAGCTGTTTGTGGACTCCTCGTACCAAGTTCATTGCTCTTGACATTATGAAGACAAATCTTTACCAAACTCCAAATCTCAGACATTTTTCAAATTAACTAGGTCATGTTTGCCTAGAAAAAAAGTCTGCCTCAACTACATGGATCGACTCAGATGAAGACACTTTCCAATATGCAACATGAACAAACATAAGTTGAACAAAAAAAAGTACAAAAGTACAAAAGACATTCTTCCACAGTGTCAAGAAATTTATGATGAATTGGTTGTGTGATACAATTGATGTGTTAACAGCCTTCATTAGAACAATTAGTCTGAATTTACAGTGAACAATGCAAGGACAGGGAACATTTAGTTCCTGATCTTCCCATAATGTACAAGATAAATTAAAACAAACGTATTACTAAGGAAGTAAGGAAGATGATAATCACTGGAGAATTCCAAGATAAGATGGTAGGCTATTTTAAAATGGTAGGCTAATTTTACCTACAAGTATATGATATAAAGCACTTTTATACATGCCTTGATTACAGAAAAAAACATTTAGGAATATTAGCATTCTTGAGCAATTACAAATCCCAAGTTCACCAGGGAGTAGTGCAGTGTAAAGCCCTTCTTTTTTATTTGTACAATCCTAAAAGTTCAAAGACAACCATGGATCTACAACTGTAGCTTCACAGTCATACTGTGTTTCCACCAGCACATTCAGCAGAGCTTCATACGCTGCTGTCTAGGCCCTGTTTAAAGGTTAATACCGTTTCACTAAAAACACACTTTATGCAAATTAAATCTACAGATGCAACCCAAAAGTTTAGAAAAGGAAATTACTATGCTAATCTACTGCATTTTAAAAGTAAATGTCAAAAGAAAAAAAATAAAATATTTTAAAAATACATATACAGCCTGACATCCACCCCCCAAAACACTGGTGGGGTAGCAAAAGCTTCTTCTTATTAGCTGGTCAAGTTAGACCAAGTTAGACCAAGTTAGACCAAGTTAGACCAAGTTAGACCAAGTTAGACCAACTTAGACCAAGCCTACAAGTGCTACATCAACAAACAGCGGTTCATTTTGCTTTAAAACACCCAATTAAACTACTTGAAGAGGTAATTATTAGCTATTGAGAGTCATGATGCATTTTGGGAATAAGAAAAAGCCAAACTTCAATCCAAGGCTTTTGTTGTTGTTTTGACATCCCTGGGCCTCAGCTATCAGTAACGGAACTTCGATCTTAAACACAAACTGGAAGCTACAAACCTGAAGCGAGGAGAAACATACAGAAACCAACAGAAACAGGAACAGAATAAAGGAAAACATTAGAATGTGAAAAAGATCTGACTACACAGAAAACTAAACGGAAAGATATAAGGATGAAAAGAATCATTTTTTAATGCTCAGTGTATTATGGTAAAGAGCAGAATGGCTCCAAAGACATGGAAAGAAAGAAGTGAAGGAATAGGAACCTAAAAAAGAATGGACACAAATGCTAAAGAGTCCGAGGCAGAGGGTGAGGGTGAGATAGGAGTGGATGTGGATGAGTACATCGATGGCGGCATGTGTGAGGAGGCAGTATGTACTACACCTCTGAGCAGTCGCGTGTGAGGAGGCAGTATGTACTACACCTCTGAGCAGTCGCGTGTGAGGAGGCAGTATGTACTACACCTCTGAGCAGTCGCGTGTGAGGAGGCAGTATGTACTACACCTCTGAGCAGTGTGTGATGAACCCCTGCCACTCCTGCAGACACGCAGTGCCAATGGCACGTGGAGCACAAGCAGGTCAGAGCAGCTCCTCAGGCATTTGCCAAGAACACGCACACACGCGCGCACACACACACACACACACACGCACACACACACACACACACACACACACACGGCTGTCACTGCCAGGCAGCAAAGGATCATTCACAACAAACCCCCCCACGTACCTCCAAAAAAACAGACGCACACACGCACACAAATATATTGAGCAAGACAGCATGGTGGGAATCATTACTCAGCAGTGCAGTCAGCACACTGGTGGCAGCAGCAGACAAACCTTCACCAATCACCCTAAAAGCCTGAGCCACCTACGTTAAGGCTAGGAAATCCCCTTTCAGCCGCTGTTTCTAGTGAGGCACGTGCACAAACCCAATAAGAGGCTCGAGCCCTTTTCTTCTCCTACTCAAGTGCCTTCTTGGCATATGTTTATAATAAAGTATTTTATACAGAGCCTGGATGGAGAGCAAACACACAGAGCAATGGAGCACACCTAAGGAGCGCAAGTAATCATGAGTCCTGAGCCTGGGTCCAAGTTCGGAGGTCTAACTGCTTCAGCCGCAGGAAAGTAGCATGGTTTGGGTTCCAAGAGCTGCATTGCTCCTGGTCGTTCCATCTGGGGAAGCAGCACACCTAATATCTATTGGGGGGGGGGGGGGGAGATCAGGGAGACCGTCATGTTTTCATGTTCAGGACCTCTGATCGCTTTTAAGTAGAAAAACAAACAAACAAAAAAAACCACTTGGTTACTTTTAAAAAACCCATTGAGCCAGACTTGCCAACTGCTCGTCCATACTAACCAACTCACAAGACAGGTAGTCTACTTATCTTTCAAAAGTAAATAGCATTTGATTTATTGTTGGAGCATATTCTACAATAACAGACGACGCATCACTGAAAGACAGAACACACTGGCACATAGCCTACAGACCACCTCACTCGGTGTGTTCAGCCGTGTGCATATACCCAACAAATCTAACCAGAGTCTATTTAAGAATGTGTAAAGTTGGAAAGAATAACTCCTCGTGTTTCAAAAGTGACTCCATGGCCTCTAAACAACCATCACCTCGACAATACCAAATTTTCCAATAATTCAAAAAGTGTCATGTAATGATTAAAGATAAGGATAAGCGGAGATAATTCAAGAAGCTAATTAAAAAAAAAAAATCAGCTTTTACCTAAACCTAAAGATGTGCATAAGAGCTTGAAATATTGTTTAGGTACGGTTTGTGAATAACCATACAATCCACGAATCTAACAATGAACAACCATTTCAACCAACAAACAATGAGGAGTGTTTGTAGTTAATAAAGATAACCGGCAAACTACTGCAGAGTTAAATGAATTCAAACCAAACCCAAAGCCCAATAAGTCCAATTCAGACCCAAACAGGAACTGAAACTTTGCAGCATTAAAATATACCACAAAACCATTAGAAAAGTACATTTCTAACATTTGCCCAGCTTTGCAGAAATTTCTTAGAGAATTTCAAGATTAAATAGTGAAATTATTTGACCTTTTCTAGAAAAAAAAAAAATGCCAAAAAAACTACATCTTAGAGTTAAAACAAATTAAGTACAACTGACTAAAGAAGTAATAAAATATTTCACACATAAATAAGGATGTCTGTCCTGCATGTATTTAGTTTTGTTCTTTAAAATGACTGCATTCAGGCGTAATATCAGACAAGAATAAAAGCACAAAAACAGAAACAAACACCATGTTAAATATTTTGACCACTGGCCTATTCAATCATGATTTAAAAAAAAAAAAAAAAAAAAAAAAAAGCACATTTGTAAAATGCATGAATCAAAAGACAGCAGAACTACAGTAAAGTTTCGTTTCATGCTAGACTGGTGTGCATCACCCAAGCATCATAATAGATATACAAAACACCCAAAGCATCCACTACCAAGTGGTCAGTGTGAGGGTCTGTCATCACACAAGTCCACCAAGAGCTCGGCACTGAGACACAGGGCAAATAATGCCTAGTGAACACTACACAACTTCCAAAATCTCAGAATTATTATACTGCTCACACTATACAACATGAGTTGTTAATGTAACAGAGCACAGAACACAAGCGATCACAAACGAGGTTTATACATTACAAGAACTTTGGAGATCCCACATGAAGAACACCAGATTGACAAATATGTCCTTTCTATTCACAAGTACATATCAGAATGGGGCCTGAGCATGTCTATAGTAGTCGTTTCTGCACCGATTTGAAACAGAAATGGGGGGGGGGGGGGGGGTAATTAAAGGAAACCGGTTGACATAAAAGTGGACAGTAAGGTAGAGTATTCTTCAAAGAGGGCTGGAGGTAGAGCAATAACACTCAAAACTTTTGAAATGTTTGAGCAACCTGACTTGAAGTATCCAAAAAATGAGTCCTGACTTCACTCATCAGTTATAGTAATGTATTTTGTGCAAACAAACTTCTGTTCTGTCCTCACTCACAGCCAAATAACCTACCGATACTGCAATCATCCATACATTCATTTAGAGGTTTAAAGAGGTACAACACTATTCTAATACTAATTGTTTCTAATACTAATCACTCAACTATTATTGAGAATAAGTATTAAAAATTAAACCCAAGGAGCCATTACAGTGGACAAAAAGTTAAACAATGAGTCTCTCGCTTACACGCTCACATACACACACACCCTTACAAATACTTTAACAAACGTCATTGAGAAATCACAATTTTAAAGTTTATCTTTGCAGCTGTTAACTTGTACTCGAGTATAACAAAAAGCAGAAGATGTATGTAATCAGAATTATTGCCTACAGTGGCGGTGGCACAAGCATTCTGCTCAGTTTTCTCTAGCTCTACTAGACGCAGAGCTACACTCACACAAAATATCGCTAAGCTAACATGATTTATTGCCAACAATTTCAAACACGTTTGAAAATATCGGCGGGTCTGCGACAGCTCACGGAGCGGGAAAAATCGTATCGCTGAACCTCTCTCGCCACACAAGCATCGTCGTGGGTGCTAGCAGTCATTTGTCTCCAAGACCAAAAATTTGCCTGCAACAGCAAGATCGGGGCTAAAATCGCATAGTATGTAGCCAGCTAAAGCTGGGGAAAGATCCACTTTAAAAACATTTTTAAGTAAGTTAAATTGGTTAAGACCTACATTTAGTAGCAATATCCAGAAAAGTCAAGTTAGCTCAACTCTGCTACAATGCATTTGTAGCCAACTGCAGAATATCATTTCATTACTGTGTGATGGAACATTGACTTGCTTCCCCCTTTTAGCCTTGGGAAGTTTCTCCATGCCGTCTTAAACGCCATTCCATTACTTTAACAGCTTTAGCAAAATTAGTTCAAAGTTTGCCAAGGGACTGAATCAACATAACTATAGTTTTCTGCAGCAGAATGTATCTGTCAGGATATCGTTATCTCACAGAGTAGCAAAAAATGTTGGATAAAACTGTTCACAAAATGTCATTACATACTTAATAGATCGAATTTGATAAATTCAACTTGGTTTTAGGAGGTCAATTACCCCATCTAGGCTATACATGAACACTGAAGTATTGTCGTTAGTCTTCTCTGCTAGCCAGCTGCTTAGCAAACTTGACTGTGTAACAAATGTTTCCAGTATTGCTCGTGTAACACATTAATTTGAGTGGGGGTTTTGCTGTAAAATCAATATGACTTCATACACAATTTGAATGGCATTGAGAGTACAAAACACCATGGACACACTGTAGTATCTACTTCTTAGTTTCCCTGTTAAAAGTCCTGCTCCTAAAATATACTGTGAATTTCAAAGTTTCCTTCACTGAAATCTTCAGATCAATCCAAAAAATAATCTACACTACTCGTACAACATTTTATTGGTACAAGACTAAAATAAGGCTTTAACATAAGCGAATGATAAAATGCTAGCTACCGTTTTGTTCAGCTATCTCAGATGGACTTCAACTAGTACCCCATTAGCAAGAACTTTTTATTAAAAAAAAAATAGATTTGAAAAAATATATATTGCATGTTACAAAAATGCTAATAAAGTCTATGTAGGTAGCTGACATTTTAATGAGAAATGTGTAACTGACCTCATTAGTGCCCAAGTAGTTGAACAGGACAGTAACAGTACAAATAAAATATAACTTAAATATCATGAAACTAACACAACACTGCTCTAGAAGAATGAATCAGATAACATCACAGCACTTCTGGAGCAAACATGGAGTATATCAAAGCCCAATGTTGTACAGTCACACAGGAAACAGGTTTGCAAATTTAAAACATAAAAGCTGTGAATTAGAGTTGCAACACAATGCATTTAATGTGTACATGCATTTCCACATGGAAATCTCTGCTGAGTTTGTATTTAGACTCACACATCTACCAGAATGAGCTGTACAATTTCAATACCAAATCAGTGTACATGAGGACAGTTTCTTATTAGTCTACAGTTGTCACAAATTGCATCTTTGCTTCAAGTTGCTGTGTCCCCTACACACAACAACACAAAAAACATGACTTTGGTGCTTTGAAAAAGCAGTTTTCTTAAAATCTCAATCACAAATGACTGCAGTTTAAAACAAACTGATACATCTTTACAAGAAGAAAAATAACCAGCGCCATGCATAAATCCTACTCTGAATATATCCAGTGCAAGACTACGTACAAGCTTATTAGTGTTGACATGGTTACAAGTTCAGAATGAGAATGCATAAGAAGCACAAAGAAGTGACACTTGGCTGACATCCACATGGCTTGTAAACACAGTCTCAGTTTGTCAGGACTACAGACACTTTTCATAGAGTAAGCTGTTCTTGGATCAGTATGTCAGGACTACAGATTCTTCCATAGAGTAAGCTGTTCTTGGATCAGTATGTCAGGACTACAGATTCTTCCATAGAGTAAGCTGTTCTTGGATCAGTA
>JAOYMR010000026.1:5905562-5920306 GCA_025802075.1 Tenebrosternarchus preto
AGAGAGAGAGAGAGAGAGAGAGAGAGAGAGAGAGAGAGAGAGAGAGAGAGAGAGAGAGAGAGAGAGAGAGAGATGTGATTCTATCTTCTATTTACTCAGGACTGCTGTATTGTAGCCAGGGGTGTATCAAGCTTTTCAAAAGTGGGGTTGTTCTGGGATGGGGAAGTAAAATTTAAAACCATTTTAATCTGACAAAAGTGTGTGTGTTGTTTTAGCAAAAGAGTGGATGTTGAAACACTCACTTTCAGGGATGTTGCTACGTCCCTCATTGTAGCTAATGAAGCAGTGATTATAGAAGCAAAACTGACTGCTTAATGAAAAATATAATGACTCAATACTATTGCAAAATATATATTATTGCTGTAAAATGGACCATGTTGCTTAACTTTTCTGTTGTCATACATTACTTGCAGTCCTCTTATACATTTTGTCCTCAGATCAAAGTGTTTCAAATCCCTAATCAAGGAATTATATTGTGCCTTCAGGTCATGGCTAAGATGTCAAGATTTCTTAGGCTGACAGTAAGCTATGCACACTAAATTACTCATTAAAATTAATATGATTGACATTTTCCCTCTTTTGTCTCTTCTCTACTGACCATGTGATGTGATTGACTACGGACTAGTTTAATCACTCACAGACTCATTAAGACACTGCATGCAATTATCTAATTAAAGAGGCTCTCTTTAATTTTCTACTATAAACTTGCACAAACCTGTTTAAAAGTAGATGTTTATTTTTTATTTTTTATGTTTATTTATGTTTTTTGCAAGCAAGCAAAAAAAAAAAAAGAAGAAGAATTGAATAGTTAATACATTTTGATTAGATTACAAAATTTCTTTCAGGTAAGGGACTATTTGCCATTGCCAGTGTTAGCATTACATATTTTCATTTCATTGTTGTGATGACGGCAGTGAGGGAGTGGAAGGCGAGGCTGCAGTGAACACACAGTCTTTTAATGAAATGCAGAAGAGCAGCGAGCAACAGAGCAAACAGAATAGTAAAGCTGTAGCAACAAAGTTAGCGGTTAGCAAAGCTAGCAAAACAAAAGAGAGAAGCTTGCAGTGGCTGGCGTAGCTTGGCTCAGAGGCAGCCAGCAGGCTCAGTCCATCTGTGGCAAGCGAATGTGCAGCGAGGCTCTAGCAGTACCCGTGGGCTTATGTACAGAGGTGAGATGGTTAGTGGTGATTTGGAACAAGGTAGTGATGAGTGTGACGTAGAAGGGAGAGTGGCGCTAGGTCTGGGTGCCTGGCGCAATGTGACAATTGTATTGGTAACCATGTTTAATTGTAACAGGGTAATGTGTACTTAGTCTTATAAATCTTTTTTCATGGGTCATCACTGTTCCATCAGCACTTTCAACCCATGATGATCTCAAAATGGTGATCATTCAGTGAAGAACATGGCACAGCGGGAAGAAACCAGAATCATAAATGTAAAGCTTGGATTATCTGGCATTACTGGAAATGATGATCATACCTTCTCTGAAAAAGCGATTTAGAAGTCTTTCAAGCATCAGTCAGCCTCAAGAATCTCTCAAAATTACTATGATTGGAATCATGCGGGTCTTAAGAGGTAAAAGAAAGCTAGTTGAGTGGAGTGATGGCTAGACAATAGAAGGAAACTCCTCACACTTAAAGTGTGCAGGAAGCTTTCTGAACATTGTGGCAAGTCAGTGTCTGGTACCCACCTCCTCATCTCTTCCATTCCAGTCCTACTCAGCACCCTACTCTCCGCAGGCAATTCAATTACTGCCCATGAAAATTACAGGCGCTTTCATTTAGAAAACGCAGCCAAGACAACTGGTAAGGACCCTCTCTCCCCCGATCTCCCCCAATTAGCCTGCTAATGCGGCGGTTTGTCATGATTTGCAGTGGCTGAAAGGAAGTGTGCAAGAATAGAACCGTGGGTTTGAGGGAGGGAAGACGGGTGGAGTGTGAATGAAGGAAAGGCAGTAGAAAGTAATCGGGTCAGTGAGTCTGTCGCTGTGTGCTGAGTGTAGTGAGCAGGAAAAAACATTTTAACACATGGTTCAAATGCTCTTTTATCAAAGGATGCCAGCGAATGCACACTTGAGAGGCTGAAGTGTCTCAGCACAACACAGGCCCTAGAGAATTCAACACCTGCAGCTTGTTTCCATGGATCAGAACATTCATACTTTCACTAACCCACCAAAAATACTGTGAATCTCCACAATTGCAAATGAATTGCAAGTGAATATGTTGGTATCACCTTAAAGAAGATCAATGGGTTTGCCACAGGGTTATTTTCTGTTATGACTAAAAATGTCATAAGGTTGATTGAAGGGGTGAGTGTAGGTTGCTGTTTTATCCAGATGTCAGTACTTGCCCTTGGAGTACAGCTGAATTTCTGACATGATGCTCTGATCAATGGGGAAAGATACTACACATGATCTGTCCATACCTGAGGGTGGGAGTCCCATCTATGATGTTACTGCACAGGATCTGTCCATACCTGAGGGTGGGAGTCCAATCTATGATGTTACTACACAGGATCTGTCCATACCTGAGAGTGGGAGTCCCAACTATTATGTCATCAAAAAGTCGATGACGAAGATTTCTGCATTGCATTAGTGCACTTTTTTGGGCAAAAGCTGGATCTACAAGGGATTACATTTTGCACAGAAAGCATGTTTTCACTGGAATGATTTTGATAGGGTAGCGAATACAGGGTAAAGATGTAGTCACATGACCCGCTTGATGTGATGAGGATAGGAAGCTTACTTCATAAAACAGAGAATGGAATCTGTGCTCCTGTAGAGGACATTATTTAAAGCTAATATAAACAACATGACCGACGATCCCCGTTTACACGACACCCATCAAAATATTAACAGCCAGTATACATACGGTGTGTGCAATATGTGAATTATTTTTTCTTACAGTGTTATTGGAAGTGTAGCTACAATATTCATGAATAAAATATGACGGTGTAATCCAGGGGCTGGATTACATTCATTCATTCAGAGGCAGCTCTGTTGTTCATCCAAATCTCACTATTTATATTTGGCACTATTACTAAAGCAAGAGTGATGGAGAATTCTGTTGTTTAATAGAAAACAATGCAGACTAAAGACTCATTTATTTGCAGAGTATCTCAATGACCACTGATGCTGCACTTTCATTTAAATTCTAGTACCTATTTGTTACTGTGTTTGTTACTGTATTGTTTAATAGAACTCGTACTAGGACTAGCATGTTTCTTGCATTCTAGCAGTGATCTAGATCAAATGTCTACTGACCTCTGACCTACTTACTAGTTAGGATGCATTCTGTGAGTCAACAACGAAGCACTGTATGTTCATCGCTCTAGATAAGAGCATCTGCTAAATGCCATAAATGTAAATGTAAATGCAAATGTAAAACAAGCACAAAAAAAGGAAAAGACAAGGATGGGGCTGCATGTTGTTAGTCCAGTTGACAGTGCACTCAGAGAATATCCTTCTGGCCATTACCACATGAGCTGACCCCCCCCCCCCCCACACACACACACACCAGAATCTCCATAAAAGTGTTTTAATGCATATGTGGTTTTTTTTGTGTTTCATAGATGTTTAATGTTGAGGGTTTTAGTGCAAACATGCATGTGTTTTAGTATATAGTGTTCTAGTGTAAGCACCTATGGATTTTAATATAGCATTATGATGCAAAAAACCATACCTGTTTTAGTAGTTTTCTAATACAAACACCCATGTAGTTTTAATCTTGAGTGTTCTAGTGCAAACACGTGTTTTAGTGGAGTTTCTAAAAGCAAGCATGCATGTGTTCTAGTCTAGAACTTTCTACTGTAGAGCCAAGAGTTGCCCATGGCTGCCATTTTCAAAAAGGTTAACTGTACCTTGTAGTTGATGTGCTCATTGAGAATAAAAATCAGACATGTACAAATGAATGTTCAGTGTATTAGACTGCATGTTAGACTGCTGGATACTGTATCTGCTGGATACTATATCTAACAATTATCATTTCTATCTAACTCAGTAAGACTTGGTCAACCCTATGGTGGACAAGTGCATGACCTGTTAAAAATACCATCTGACCAGCAGAGGGAGCACCTACACAACTGTTCTTTTTAGTTTGGGTAGGTTTCAGTCCAAGTTCAGCTCTTTGTACCAGGCTTTGCCTGTGTTGTGACTATATTCTCAAGTCAAGATACAGAAGTGAAACTAAAAGTCTTATTCTGGATCTCGTTCCTGTGAAATTCTTTCTGTTTAAAGTTTTGAAATGCAAAGGACAGGCGAATCTAAAGTCAGACTAATCTAAAATTAGACTAATCTAAAGGCTAAACCTCAAAGCTCAGGAAGATGAGTAAACACTATTGCCAAATAGAGAACTAAATTTCTAGACCAGCTGAACTATGAAGACTATGACAGAAGGAGAAAGACAATGAATAAACAAATAAATAAATAAAACATAAAACAAGTTGAATTACGTACAAGTCTTCAAAGAGAGGTGCTTACAAAGGCTTTAATCACATGACAAAGACTTCAAAGCACCAATCCAACTAAGCATTTCTACCTTATTTGTTCCAGGAGTGAGTGCACACATTACTCCACTGATTTAGTTCAGATCTAGGAAGGTCAAGCCCATTAAAACCTTTAATCTCTTCCTCATTTGTACAGATGTGTTTGGCAGGCTTTATTCTGTTATGGACACTGGGGGCCAGTTTGAATAGAGAGCAGGAGGGATCAATGGAGGTGTCACCAAACGCTGAAAAGGCCTGGCAGCTGTATATCCAACACACACATCTGAATAGACCTCATGCCACTGCGTACTCACACATCCTGGTTAAATATGTTGCTGATGGCTAGGGTTTGCACTCAGAAAAGTTGTATCTAAATAGAACATCACACACTGCAAATGATTTATGTGTTCATTTGGAAAGAACGATGCGTGTCAGCCATAAATTGCAGTGAATATTAGACGCTAAGGTGGGGAGTTGTGTCTTGAGCTTTGTGGGGTTGTGGAGTTTGGAAAGTGAGTCTCTCAGACAACGAGGGACAGGCTGGATCATCTGGCTAATGTCCACAAATGCACAGAGATTTACACCAAAGTGATTATTAGTTGCACTAAGATTCTCTCAGTTTTACAATAGCGCTTGTCTTTTTTTGTTTTAAACATTTATTTCTCAGTAATTATTTGACTAAACATTAAATAAAATTTTAAAAACTAGGCCTGCTCATACCTAAAGCACTGAGGACATGCTGGCTTCCTCCAGAACAATGGACCAGATGCAAGACGCAACTGACTGTTATTGTACCTGCCCACATGGGGCCGGTGTAATACTTAAGGTAGCTAAACTCACTCTTGGGGGTCCTCTCTCTCTCTCTCTCTCTCACACACTTTATCACTCACTCACACACACACACACACACACACACACACACACACACACACACTTTGACAAAAAGAGTCACGATTAGAGCCAGTAATGTTATGGAACAAACAGGAAGTTATAATAATGAGTGGCTTTCTTAGTGCTGTACCAGTTGTAAGAGTTCTATGTGCAATACACGAGCTGCGTTTCTACCTTAAAGTGAAACATTTACTAATCCCAGCTCATGAAAAAGTAGTACCAGGAATTAGTACCCAAACCAGTATAAACAAAGAAAGAAAGATGAGTCATGTCTGTTGGTGGAAACTGAAATTCTACATTCTAATTCTAAATTACAGCAATTATGGAAAAAGTGTTTTTTTTGCTTGAGATAAGGTATATGAGAATTACTGAACTGATGTATAGGTTTATCTCCTTTAAAACATGACTCATTATGAAGAACTGACAGGAGACCCATGCAAAATTTCTTCACATTCTACATCCATGATTTCTCATACTAACTCATACTGATAGACGATTAGGGATCAGTATTTAGCAACACTTTGCATGTGCTCACAGGAAAAGGGTCCCGTTAGGGTGCAGTCGGATTGTGTTTACCCACCTGGCTGGGCGGCAGGGACCCCAGGGAGCGGAAGGCCAAGGGAATGTGTTCAGCTTGGGGTGTGTGCATGTGTGCATGCCGTGAGCTTGATGGGATTAGGGGGCTGCCAGCCGTTCTCTCCGCATAGTCCCAAAGGCTGCCGGCCCCTCTGCGTGGCTCTTCGCACGCTCCCAGTTCAAAGGGAAGCTGGGCAGCTGTTTACAGTGCTAGGGCGGGGAGCGAGCCCTTCTCTTCCTGTTCTTCTTCATACTCTTCTCTTCCTGCTAGGGTTAGAGTTCTTCTAGGGTTAGGATGAGGGTTCTTCTAGGGTTAGGGTTAGGGTTCTTCTAAGGTTAGGGTTAGGGTTCTTCTAAGGTTAGGGTTCTTCTAGGGTTAGGGTTAGGTACCTGGTACCAGTCCTTCACAGCTTCTCCCTGTGGTAGAGACAAAACCTGATCTGCTTTTATCATGTCTGGCTTCACAGATTCATTCCAGTTTCTTAAAAATTAGAGCTGATTGTACGTTTGTCTTGTTGCTGGCCAAACAGTAGAAAAACATGCAATACTTCATTCACTTAAATGTACTTTATTGAAAAAATGTGTCAGACAGTTTGTTAGCTTTTGTAAATGCACACACAGCAAGTAAGCCACAGTTGCCATGGAGATACATGTTGGACATTATGTAATACGCTAAATGTGATGTCAGTTGACTTTGTTCACATTCACGTTAATAAGGTGCAAATTTCAGCTTTGTGTTCAACTTGTGTCTTATTGTGGATGCAGGACAGCGAGCACACACTGACTGTATGACTTTAGGAGCAGAAAGGACATATTGACTTGTTAGCACAGTTAACAGGTAAAGTAGGAAGTCTCTCAGTGTACTCTCTCTCTCTCTCTCTCTCTCTCTCTTTCTCTTTGACATTGGTGCTGCTCTGCCTATAGCTGTTTGAATAATGTTAAGGCAAGTGTCTATGAAACACAGATAAATTACTTTGGCTTCTCCTTTAAGCTGAGGTTTAAGGTTAATAGTATCCATGTTAATTGGAATTTAAAGATAACCAATTAAACTGTACATCTGCAATTTCTTTACTCTAAAGTCAAAGTAGAAAAAAAGACAGGAAAGTTCGTCCTGTCACTTGCATTCATCCTAGCTTGGTTGAATGCAAGTGTAATCAAAGCAGTAACTGGAAACTTACACTAACTAGGACACGGACAGGGGACAGAGGCATGTGTAAGGGAGAGAGTAAGGGACAGAAAAAGAGGACGGAGGACTGGGAGGGTCTGAAGGTCTGTAGATGAAGGGACATGAGAAGAAAAGGTGCAATTACAGCTCCTTTCTTATGGAAATGCTGATGAAGTAGCAGAGAGGGTCACAGACAATGAGGAATACAGGCAGGCTGAGCGTCACCATGTAAACAGCTTCCTGCCAAGGAGCCATTTAGCCCTCACTTTTACTGACTAACAAGCTATCTCTACGCTGACTACAAAGAGGCAGCCTCCATCAAAGCCTATCCCATCCAGGAGAGGAGCAACCAGGCCTGGCCAGTGCGTAGCTTTCCCAGGACTCTCTACTAGGGATGGACCAGTGGCACATGATTTTGTCCTGTGCATTTATTTACCTCTATCTATTTACAGTCTTTTTTCCTCATAAAATAGTTTATATATCCCTGGACATTCTTTTGAAACTGGGAGTCATTTCTAACATCGTTTCTAACACCAATATTACCAATAGGGAGGTTTACCAAAAAGGTTGTTTCTAACATTGTATCTAACATCAGTATTACCAATAGGGAGGGTTACCAAAAAGGTTGTTTCTAACATTGTTTCTAACATCAGTATTACCAATAGGGAGGGTTACCAAAAAGGTTGTTTCTAACATTGTTTCTGACATCAGTATTACCAATAGGGAGGGTTACCAAAAAGGTTGTTTCTAACATTGTTTCTAACATCAGTATTACCAATAGGGAGGGTTACCAAAAAGGTTGTTTCTAACATTGTTTATAACATCAGTATTACCAATAAGGTTGCCAGCTATAAGACAGGATTACTTTGGAATAATTAATGATTTGTAGCCACAGGTAAATTTGTCCATTAATAAATGTTTTAGACTATAATCAATATAATAAATAGTATAATGTTACCTTGAAACTGTTACCATGAAACTGACATTTTTTCTTGCCTGTGTTTCATGGACTTGATAGTAACTGGATAGTCCCAGGTAGTCATAACTTTCAGTACAACTAGAATAATACACACACACACACACACACACACACACTTATATGAGAGATTAATTCACACAGTTATATGGCATAAATTATGAGTCACACTTACATGTGATGATACGCTTGTACAAATCAGACCATCTGAGTCATGAGGACTCTCCAATCATTATCAGGTGTATAATTTCCACCTGCTCACTTCAGTTGATGAACCCAGATATATTTTCACATTAGACACCCATGTGTGGTGTACACTGCAGCTGAATTCTGTTAGCACCAGTATCTTAGGGGTTTTCTCAGAACCATCTTTTCTGAAAATATGCATGTTTGATTTAGAATAGAACTCTTAAAAAATGGTTGAGAGTTCAACCTGTATCGAACCCATTCAGCAGCTACTGCATTTCCAGTCAGTCAACCACTAGGGACAGTGTCCCAGTCCTGCTCCCTGACCAACCAGATGTAATAATGGACCTAATCTGCAGATGGCGCTGCATCAGTCATGTAGTGAGGAGGCGGGGCGGGCCACATACGGCCGTGGTAAAAGATCCAGGATTAGGGGGGCTGTATCCATTGTGCTTTAATGAGCAGCTTTGATCTGGACTTGCCATTTAGTGTTTGTACACCTGGGCTATAGCAGTGCTGGTGCAGATCTGGCTCTGGGCAGCAGGAGAGGATGCTGCTGGGTAATGGGTGGGGGGGGGGGGGGTTTCCTGATGCGTGTGGGCGTGTGGGAGCCGCTGCATCGTGCAGGTAACATGTCCCGGTGAGCCGCTGCCACTGCTGTGGGAAGGCAGTAAAAGCAGCCGTGCTTGGGGCTCTGCCTCCTTTGTTTATCCTGATTTTACACTGTACCCCGAGCGCCGGTGGACAGCCTTCCTCCTCAAAGCCCCAGCTACTGGACTGAGGACACAGCAGACGTCTTCCTGATCGCCTCGATGAACTAAGAGAACAAGAGAATCTGATTTGCTACGTGTGAAGCATTTAAAAAAAAGTTAATCTAGGATTGATCCCAAAGGTCATTTTTTACCTGTGATGTCACAAAATGAAGAGCAGTTCTGGAGCCCTGACTGATACATTTTATAAGAAGAAATGAGACTTTAAAGAGTGATTTTAAGGCAAACAGGCAGCCTGCAAACATTGGAACTACCGTCATTTGGGTTACTTAGCCATGGGACCTTGCAATGAAAACATTATCAGAGCACACACACAAAAAAAGTTCAGAACACAAAATGTTTAATGAAAAATAACAGTGACTGTAGGTGTGTTGAGTGACTTCATCTTATAATGTTATAGAAGAGCACAAAATGATATATACTGTTATTTCTATAATATCACTCTTTTTAGACTTATACACTCTATCACAGATACTAATTCAACATATATGCATCTACTACAGATACTAGTTAAAAACACAGTATATGCTATATCGAACACAGATATTAGTTCAACAGATACACTGCCTAACACAGATTCTATTTCAACAACTTTTCATGATAAATACATAGAAGTATGTGTAACTCATGGCTCTAGTACTGTGCACAAGTGTTAGACCATATATAATTATTTGTCAGTTTCTTTATTAGAATACAACCAGAAAATATAGGACATATGTATGCAGCATTAAAAAAACAAAAGAAAAATCATAAAAAACAACTTCTGACCTCCCATTACACTTGAGCAATAGTAGGAACCTGGCTCTCTTCAAGTCTCTTAAAGCCTGTTATAATATACCAAAAGATACTTCAGAACACCTCAGGACAGTCTCTGCTAAAGATACTTCAGAACACCTCAGGACAGTCTCTGCTAAAGATACTTCAGAACACCTCAGGATAGTCTCTGCAAAAGATACTTCAGAACACCTCAGGATAGTCTCTGCAAAAGACTTCTATATGTGCTTATTACCACAGTGGGGAAGGAGTGCTGTTTTGTGTTTGTGTGTGTGTGTCTGTCTGTTTTGGGTTTGTGTGTGTGTCTTTTGCTGAAACACGATTCCACATCCTCCACTTTTGTCAGATTAAAATTATACTTTCAGAGGGGATTTTATTTCCCCATCTCAAAATACCCCCACTTTTGAAAAGCTTGATACACCCCTAGTTATTAGCACATGTTAGCATGTGTGCTTTGATGGAACAGCTGGTGAGAACAGGGAAGGGGATTTCATCGTGTTTTTTCACACAGTGGTGAGTGCTGACTTCAGCTGTACATATTTACACCCCAAAACATGAAACCTGCAAAAGGACACACACATGTGGATCACTAGGAGAAAGTTACACCCTTACTCAAAGAGATTCCATTAATAGAGTATTTAATTCATTGGATTAGATTGAAATCTATTCAGTATTATATATTTTCAGATTATGTTCATGTGGAACAAAGAACCTAATAATAAAAAAGTGCTTGTAGCAGGGGTATGTAGCAGAAATCAGGATGTTAGTACATGTGAAAACCCTCTTTTAGGGTATGGTATAGAGAACCATTTAGAGTTTGTTACATAATGTTTCATGTTTTTGTTTATTTTCTTTTAAAACTATTGGTTGGAAATTCTTTATATAATTTATATTTTAAGTATTACAATAGTATTGTTTATGTATTTATAGTATTATACTAGCATTATTTATAGCATTGTCTTGATCACATGCTATATGCCCTTCTAGCCTCCTAAGATAATTACTGTATCTTAGTGCATCAGTTGCTATGCAACCTAAATTTGGTACAACTGTAAATCATGCTGTCGTGACCCTCTCTGTCTGACCTGGCCTCTCCTGACACCTTTACCATGAAAGTGAGATCAACAAAGTTGTATCTATGACAATGGGTTTAATCCCTCCCAAAACTAGGGACAAAGAACTATTTTATTCAAATTAAGTAACCAGTGAGTTTCAAGTTTGCCTCGTGACACACATCATATGATGTTTTCTTGGATAGGCATTTCTGATTGAAAAATTACTGCCATAATAATTACTGTCATGATTTTTATCTGCACTGAAATATAGTTAGAGATAATAGTAATTGCTATTATTGGTCAAGTACTAGTGTTCCCTCTGTTTGATTTGCTGTGTCCTCACTCTACAGGATAAATTTGATCATAACACTCAAAGTGAAAGCCACAGTTCCCCTCGTTAGCATCCCAAAGGCCCTGGTTCTTTTGTGGAGGACAGAGGCACAGAAGCATGGGTGTGGGGAACAGTCTGCTAATTCTTTTTATCCTTTTCAAAGAGAAGGGTGATTAGGAGAGGAAAGTTTAGATTTCCTGAACTTGAAGTGGAAACGCAACAGTGACAGACGCATCTCTGAGTTCAATCCACATCTACTTTGTGAGTGTGTGTGTGTGTGTGTGTGTGTGAGCGTGTGTGTGTGTATGTCTAGGGGAAAGAACAGAACTAGAAATACAGTAAAAATGACACAGACTATCCACACATTCATCTTTTTCTCTTCACTACACTACAGCACCACCTTTTTTCAGTTATAAAGACACATTAGAATACAGTGCGATCACTGCAACTGAAACCAACTTTTGGGCAATCTGAAACACAGTCTGAAACACAGTTACAATAAACACAATTAATAAATAACTGGGAAAATTGTCTTGGTAAGAAAAGTGAAAAAAAAGAAGTGGCTCCAATCTAAGATAATGCTTCATAAACTATTATGCTTTCAACAATAGTCCAAATGGCTGCAAGACTGTAAGAGGAATTGTGAAGGAATCTGATAGATCCTGGCAACTGTAAAATTGCTTTATATGCTGAACTTTTGAGTAAAGATGCTTGCGCTTGGTGTGATTCAGTATGTCTGTTTGTGAGTGTTTATGTGTGCAATGTGTATGTGTGTGTCTCCTTTTCCCAGGCCTGACTCATCCACCTCCCCTGTTTACTTATTTAGGCCGGCAAGGAGAGGACTGTGGAAAATATGCATCGTCCCTTATAACTGTTCCTTTGTGGAGCACCAGGCCTCTGTAATATTTCTCACCCAGGTGAGAGTGTGCTTATGCCAAGGAGAACCGGCATCTCTTAACCCTACAGACACTGAGGGGTGCATGCCCTCTTCTTCCCACCAAACTCAGGCCTGTGCAGCATATATGCAATGCTGGACAGTCAACGCAAGTCATACAAAACATGTTTGGGATTTTAACTAAAGCAGACATGCTAAGAAATCTTGCAGAGAGGCAACTGGAGACTTTTGTTTGTAGTATTCAGCCAGTTGAGCTAAACCTTCATTATTATTGAACATAGCATAAATGGTGTAGTAAATATTATTTCTACATATCATAAAACTGAACCAATTGAGTGGAACATACAGAATGTGATTTCTGCAGATGACATTCTCCTAATAATGTTTGGTAAATAACTAGATCATTATCATCAGATCAACCATATTCATTCCAAATCTGGTTTGGGCTAAAATAGATACTGTAAACTTTTTAAATCCTTCTAACCCCTTAAGATTTTGTTTCTGGTATATTAATCAAAGTGGGTTTTCCAACTTTTCCAACTTTATTTAAAATTTCCTTTAATATCCTTGTAGAAGCAGGTAAAGCCTAGGATAAAGAAGGATTTGAGCTGTGGCCTTAGGTGAGCACACTGGACATGGTGGGTGTGAAGCAAACACAAAAGACAAAAGATTGCCTCAGTTAGCTGAACCTGTGGGATGGAAAGGTGTGAGGGAGCTCTTTGCATTTATGGCCTCTGTGGAGTGCAGTAGGAAGTGGCGTAGTAAAGGAGTCACACTCCACAGAACTCTTCTCCATCCTCTCAATTCAATTCAGTGTCCATCAGGAGATGAGCTGGGGTGTGTGGGGGAACCTCCTTCCCCACAATTCTGAAATTATTTTTACACATAAGATAAGTATAAGCTCATTCATGGCCAGCTGTAACAATGATGAACTGTGCAATATGCAACTCAAAATAAAAAAGGTGAAAAACTGCAAACACTGGGGGAACTATCGCCTTGCTGGGTACATTTGTAAATTTAAAAGGTAGAACACTATCAACTTTTAGAAGCATCAGGGTTAAACAACAAAAAAAAAAAAACAAAACAAAAAAAAGAAAGAAAGAAAACTAACTCGGTTCTGTTTAATATTTTCACTTTACTAAAGCCTCAAAAAACTTTTAGTTTTAGCTAAAGGCGTCGGTATCCAAAAACATTGCTTAAACAAATAACAACAACATAATAATAATAATACATCTTAGTTATTTACTTTGCTGGAGCTTTTATTAAAAAGGCCATAGCCTTATCTCTAATATCTTAAGCGCAGGTAGGCTAAAACACTCCAGTCAGGCGGCCCCATTAAGGAAATTCACCTATCACCTTGGAGCCATCCACACTTCGTCAAGTACAGGACTCGTCCGCCGCTACCTAATGGTCCGTCCGTAGTAAACACAAGAATTCTCACGTGTGTATTTGGGACAACAAAAGATTAACATTACTCACAAATATACAACAGAGTTAAAAGACAGGGGGCCGCAGACGTTCTCTTCCTTCTTTTGTTTTTAAGAAAATGAGCCTTTTCAAGTATGAAAAAAACCTTTTGCTTATTTAGCCTAAATAATATATTATTTTTAAAGAATATTTTTTAATGTAAACTTTTAATGTTATGTAGAAACACATCAAATATCTAAACAAATATCTAAAAGAACAAATATTCTTTCCACGCTCAACAGCCTAATTTCGTAGCCTACACACTGAAAAAATAATAAAGTATAGCCTACGTTTTGCACACTGTAAAGGTATTATATGCTAAATCTGTAGCAACCGTGTTTAGTGTATAGAACTACAGGACTATATAATGTATTATTATTATTATTATTATTATTATTATTATTATTACAGAAATCCTCAACATTTACGCTTTATATTCATAAACCGCTACCGAACCTTTAAGCGAAGCTGCCTTTCCTTCATTTGTTAAGTTGCTACAAATAATTGGGGACCATTAGCTCGCAATGGGCCTGGTCTCCCACTTTGGTAACGCCCCTAGCAGCACGCGGTCCTTGTTCGGCTTTAAAAAACCCGACAGTCGCGTAAATAAGGTAGAACGTTGTACACCGCCAAAGCAACGGGATCACACTGGAGTTTGGTGCAGGCCTAGCAGTAATACTATCGGATTTGTATCAAGACATTTCTGGAAATATGAGTTCGTCCAATCCCGATCAGCGCCTCGACCATCTCCTTAGCGCAGTCGAGAGCGAGTTTCAGAAAGGCAGCGAGAAAGGGGATGCCTCCGAACGGGATATTAAACTCACGCTAGAGGATGCGGAGTTATGGAACAAATTTAAAGAGTTAACAAATGAAATGATCGTCACGAAGACGGGGAGGTAGGCTGTAGAAAATTGAAAGTGTCTGCTCACCAAGCTAAAGTTTGGGTCCTGAACGCTCTCGCTTTTGAAATGTTAGACAATGACTGAAAATTTAAATAGAAAAAGGGTCAGATATTGACTAGGATTTATTTTATTTTTGTTAGTTTAGCCTGTATTGTGGTTGTAAAACTCTCATAAAGCTCTCATAAAAACTATCACGATATGGAACATACATTTAGCAAAATTAGCACCCATATCTAATTGATTCACTTACTGAGTGTAAACATGCACACATTTA
>JAOYMR010000026.1:5944357-5962206 GCA_025802075.1 Tenebrosternarchus preto
TTAGGACAGCATATAATCTCTAAGTCTGCTCCCTTGATCTTTTGTTATTTTAAATTGCATCCATGTTCTTATTGTTGTTTATGTTGTTTGTATGTTTATGTTTTTGCTTTTTTTTAAATTCTTTTATGTACGGTGACCTTGAGAGTCCTGAAAGGCACCTATAAATAAAATATATTATTATTATTATTAATTAGTCAAGATTATTAACAAGTGGCATAGTTCAAGAGCCAGACACCAGCAATCAGACTTCAAATCAGTCCAACCACCCTTAACCTCATCCTGGCCATAATCTTGACCTTAACCCTAACTACAATCCAGCTAAAATCCTATTATGTGATGTAATTAACAGTACATTTAACAGCTTGGTCAGTACACTCAGGTGGTATACAGTACATTATACATGTTACAAGTTCAGTGACTTTACAAATTAGCATCTACAAATATGAACACTCTGAACATTCAAAATAAAGTGAAAATCAGTTAATTTGATTATAAACAAGATTTGTACAATTAAATAAAAAATGTATTGATTAATCTACATAGAAAAACATTACTCACATCAGAACTACACCTTCTCTCAAAGTGCTGTGGACACGGTCAGAACTACACCCTCTTCCAGTGTGCCGTGGACATGGTCAGAATTACACCCTCTCCCAGTGTACTGTGGACACTATCAGAACTACACCCTCTTCCAGTGTACTGTGGACACTATCAGAACTACACCCTCTTCCAGTGTACTGTGGACACTATTAGAACTACACCCTCTCCCACAACGTGCTGTGGGCACTGTCAGCATGCCTCTACACAGGCCTCCTGAAAAACATATCTGAGAAATCATCCACTCAAGATAGAGCTGTAGAGAAAGCACTCCAGAAAATGTGAAATAGAGCTGTAGATAAGACAGTAGGGTGTAGCACTTCAGGATGGTTGTTAGCTGGTTTGGTATTCAGTGAGCACACCTTGCAAACATAATTCAATTCACACATGGCACGATATTCAGCCAGTAATTCTAAGTATCAATCATTTTAACTATTGTGACTTTGAAACTTTAAAGAAGTCTTACTTGACAATAACGTTTCAGGTAAGAATGCTGCATGCCATGTTTCACAGTCATGGGGGTAAAATAATTATACAGCTAGAGGAGGTTAACATCCACTCCTGAACAAGTTGTTTATGTAATATTGGAGATATGAGAGTAGGAGTACAAACCATTTGTTCCTCCGAGTGTTTTTTTTTCTTTTGCACATTACTTCATTACTTAACCTCTGAAAAAGCTTGTAATATAGCTCCAGCTCCAATGTAGACACTGCAATAGCAGGTTTTACCATCTTACTGGTTCATGCAAAACACTTTTCATATATTTGAATATTGGTCTTACAGTACTGAGGTTCCTGTTCAAGTACTCATCCAAGACAATTTAAAAAATATTTCGTATTTTACGCTGAAAATGAAAACAAGTATCCAATCTTCAGAATGATTCCATATTTAGCTTATAATTTTCACATTAAAAAGTCACATTCATACAAAGTTTATTTAGAGCAAAGACACTTAAAATATTATTGCTCTTAAGGGTTTCCATCCGAGACATAGTCTTGTCCCCTTCGGCAGCATAAATTAGTCTAAGACTATACAGAGAGCAACACATCTACTGCTAGCACACAAAACAGCTTCTCCTGGAGATCCTTCAGTGTGACGATATTAAATTTTGCATTTAAAATAGACACATTTAAAAACTTACACAAAATCAGTTAGTCCATCTACATTTGGAAGAATTACACTTGTATTCTACATCAACAACTGAAATTTGCACAAACACATTATATACAAAAAGCGGCATTTTCCCTAAACAATCAGGCACTAGTGTGTTTTTTTAAAAATAATTTCCATACACAGGGTAAATTAAGATTACCCTGAGGTACCTCTGAACTTCACATCAACAACTTATAAAGAATTATAAGAAGAAAGAACCGAGTGTGTGCGTCCTTCAGCGCCCATTTGAAGAAAGTGCAACAGTAGTTCTTCCAACTTATACAATAATTTAAAAATATATAAAAATCCAACATGCTACTGATGTCACCTGTATAGAAGTTGGAATGTTTGTTATTGCCACTTTTTTAAGAATTTAACTAGCCTTACTAGGTTCAGTTATCATGGACAGTTAACAATGAAACAAACTAGAAGTCAAAGTAGTGAAGTCCAAAGCAACAAATAAACCAACTGTTCTACATGGAAACAAACAGAATCCTTAGCCATGTTACACTTTAAACAACCTGACAGCAATGCATGCCTTTAGGTAATACACACATTCAGCACACATTTTCTTCTTTGAGTTACTTCATTAAATTCCAGGTGGTGAGGGAGCACAGGCTCTCTGGACCAGGCCGGAGTGCCAATTCATGCTCTTACGCTGTAGGGGAGCAGAGGAGTGGCTGACGTGACCGGCATCACCGTGCTCTGGAAGCTTGGTGAGTAAGGCACAGGAAAGCTTGGAGAGTAGGCTGGCGGCAGGAGACAAAGTCCGGGGAAAGTGAGCGAAACACAGGAACAGAAAATTCATAAACATGCATGACTTCATAAATCTTACGTAAATATGTAATGTTCATACACATTTACCACCAGAAGACTACAAGACTACACCATCTAACAAACCAGATAAATTCACATAACTCTCTATAGACTAGTAAAACTTTACAGCATGTTTTTCCTCTTTTTTAAAAAAAATACATCACACTTAATTGTAAGAGGCATAGCAAAAATATTAGGCAAAACCGGTACGGGAAGGCATTTTCTAACAATAAGGGAAAGACATTTAAAATTCAGAATTCTGCAACTGATTAGATGGTCCCCAAACAAGAGAGCATTGTATGAGACAATGGCAGGGTTATGCAACATGTTCCATGATCTGCAGATGGGAGAGGAGCTGGTCTTTCCCTTCTCTCATTTAACCCAAGCAGGGCTGGGTCACTGTACAGTCTACAATCAGTTGAGAGGGGTAGTCAACAGCCTTTAATATGAACCAGCGGGAACTGTACTGTTCCTTCAAAAGTGTTACATTACTGTTTTAAAATGAGGTGGGGATGAATGCAGTTCAGGGTCTCCCCACTGGATATCAAATTAAGCAGCAATCATCAGATTCAGTTGCTAATTTATTTGATTACACAATAGTAGTTCTGGGATAGCAGTTCAAAAACAACTTACACTGGTTACTGTTTCTCAGCTTTCGTGCTTCTATGTCATCTGATCTCTCCTCTGAAATTTTCAGGCCTGAAAAAAGGAAGAAACATGAGATTCTGCATCTGTGACCATCCTGACTTACATACTGCATGTTTAACCCATTGCATAAACAGACTAAATGCATTCACATAAATGAAAAAACGTCACTGATCTTTATTACAAACAGGGGAATAAGCACTTGCAAACTTGAAACCTAACTTGCAATACTTGTTATAGCCTTGCAACTAACCCCTAAACCCATATCCCAGTTTTGCTTCAGTATAGTTACAAAAAAGGATATATCCATCTCTCCATTGGCAGAAGTCATAAGTCATAACTATACAGCTTCAAAGATTTAACTTTACTAAAGGCCCATGAGTGAAGACAGGAGGTACTCAGTTTTAGCACGGCCTATTTTAACAGCACAGAGTAGCAAGGTGCCACTTACTGTCGTTGCTGATGGAGTTGAAGCTGCTCTTCTTGCTGCTCCTCTTGCTGCTCTTCCAGGTTTCGTTGCCGCTGTCTCTCTGGGGTTCCTGCTGTCTCACGGGCAGCTTCCTTTTGCTCTTGCGTGTACTGATGCGGATGATCTCGCGCACCAGCCGGCACTCCGCCTCCCGCTCCTTGATGTTGTGCTCCTGGACAATGTCAGAAATGATCTGGCTGATCTCCTGGGAACGTTTCAGGAACATGGAGTCAGAGGTACACTTTGCCAGCTCATTAATCTCAAATTCAGAAAACACCTCCAGGAGCTTCCGTGTGATTAACGAGTCCACGTCCTCATCTGCATCTTCTATGCTGCTGAAATGGATACCACTGCTTGGATAAGCCAGGCTATCCAGCTCAATCTTAGAAGGGCAAAATGAGCCCTGCTCCTGGTCCTCCTCTATAACAGAAGTGTCCACCTTGACACCGCCAATATGAAGATCTGGATAGAAGCCATTTTTGTCTGGAATATTCACAGTTTTCACAGCCTCTGGGGTGTCCCCTGAGCTCTCCCTGGGCATCAGACATGGTAAACGTCGGCACACCCGGTACAGTCCACAAGTCAACACACTACATACAAATGTCCTACAACTGTTCGCAGAGATACAAGGAGCACAGGAACCTGACACAGATTCTGCCTTGGCAGGTAAAAACTCGACTGTCTCTGGCTCAGCAGCATTGCCATTAGCTTCTCTGTGGTGGATCTTATGGACTGCTCCAGGGTTGGGGGTCTCAGGTTTGTGGTGGATCTTATGGACTGCTCCAGGGTAGGAGGTCTCAGGTTTGACTGGGTCAACGCAGCGCTCTTGGTATGGCCTGTTTTTGATGCTACTACAATGCATGGAAAGCGCTTCAGAACCTCCTGGCGCCTCCCATCTACTGGAATTGCTTTTGCTGCTGCCTGACATAATCCAGTAATGTCACGGTCTGTTAAAAAACGAAAAGGACACAGAACATCAGGTTAGTTTGGATTGGTAAGCATGTCATTTCAGGTTTAGATTGCAATGCAGATAATGAAAGTTGCATCTGACTTGGTATCTGCCCCAAAATAACCAGTTTGGTGGCATTATCACCAACATCAGCACATGGGCTCCAACAGCAGAAGATGGTTACCTTTTACACATTGGCTCACTCTCAGAAATAGACCGATTTGTGTTTACTTTACACAGTGGCCATCATTTATAACTTAATATCCCAGGGACATTTAGCAAACACAAAAGAACACAACATGCAAAAACGGCGCCGACCGGTTATATGAGAAATATATAGGAGTTTTCGCACTTGAATCAGCCCGTGTGTGAAATAGTTAACGTTACTTCTGTTTTGTTTATGAAGCAACCATTAACCTTAAACAGAAGTAAACACTCCAAGTTCGTCAAAAAGGGCACAAATCACACAAGGAGAAAACGAACAAATGTCTCTGCCCGCGACAGCCAAGTTGCGTTAGAAACTACAACCAGCACCAGATGTGAAGGGAAAGTAGCCTTTTTAAATGAAAAAGGGCGGTAATATCACAAAAATTAAGAACGAGCTTCAAAGTCAAATATTTCATAAAATACACAGGCCTATATGTATACAGCCGCCAATACAGAACACCCGTCAACCTGCCTTACTGTATGACCAAGAAAATGGCAGATATTACAAACTATTACCCTGGAGGCTGTATCCGTATGGAAAAAACTGATCACGGTTATTCAACTTGATATCAATACGCATTAATAACACTAATAATAATCAAAATGCAACGCTTCAAATCAGACTTTACTTACGGCATATGGAGGAAACGTCGCAGTCAATTGTGTGTGAAAGGATTTCCGGAAGTCCAATGTTTTTTTCCTCCTGGATTTTGAAGGTTATTTAAAAAAAAAAAATAGTATGCTTGCAGTCAGATTAGATAGTTTATGCATGTCAAAGGATAGATTAAGAATAACATACTACATTCGTTTTCTTTACACTTCCCCTCTTCTGATTGTTGGTTTAATTTACCTGCAGCAACAGGTAGAATTCGCGACTCAACCTTTCCAATACGGGTGACGTAATGTGACGCACTAATATCACAAATATTTTACAACACATTTTTATTTATTTATCCGTGTTAATAAAACTGCAAACGTAAAACCTTTTATTGTGTTCGAGACGTTTAAAACCAGGTAGTCCTTTGAACAGTCAGAGAGAGCACGGCCCCTTCCAGTAGATGGCACCAATACCCCTTTATTGGGACATCAAAGAACGTTCCCTGACCAAGAGTTTATTAGTTCACTTAATCTGTAGATGATGCATGTAGGAGAACCATTAAGTAACCATAACCAGATTAACTCCATACCTAGATACAAGTTGCATCTGAAAGGTAAATGGTACTGTAAAAATCAAGTTCAAACTTTGATGGTTTCAATAGGCAAGAGACAACCAGCTGCATTAATCTGAAGTTACGATGCACAGAATTTTACAAGATCAAATAGGTAGCAGTAAATGGACAACACATTAAAGTATCAAAGCTTTATTCACCTTGTCCTGGTGCAGTTCACATTTCAGATCACATGCCAACTACTTGGGAGAAAGTTAGTACAGGTTTAACCTACTCCAAATTCAGTCATCGTACTTAAAGCAGTCATGTCTCCCTGCCACAAACTTGTGATGGCTCCCTGGAGAAAGAACAGTTCAATATGCAGATGAACTAACCCATTCCTCCTCATACTCAACTCTTCCCATAAATACCTTTCAGGGTACTTCATTTCATGCCCATCATTGTTCCATCACCATCACAAGAGAAAAGTATATAAAACAGCTCCAGGAATGTGTGGAGAGGCAGTAGATGCTATTCCAAAATGCCTTGTAATCAATGACAACACTGCAAGCACACCACCTCCTGCAGAATTCTGTAGTGCAGTGAATTTGGTTCCATCAAAGTGTTTAATCACATTGTTGAACTCTGCTCTGTACTGCATCATGACTGATGGACATTGAATTGTAGCTTTCATAACCTGAAGGACTTTCCCCTGCCCCAAGCTAAAGTTATACATAGCTGCCAGGAGGTGGCGCATTTGCATGCATTTCACATCTAGTCTGCATATTAGACCGAGGTGAGCCTACACCGGGAAGATATACATTACTGCTTGGTAATACAGGCATACTTGCTCTCTGAACTGGGCCCTTTACAGTCGTTCTAGATGAAAAGACTTCTCTTTGAAGAGAATCATAGCCTTGGTGACTTTTTTGCCCATTACCAAACTTGTTCACATACGAGCTTGGCATTGAGGGGTTTGCATTTTGTACTGCAGATGATTTCAGCACTGCATCAGGAACATTAACTGAACTAGCTGGATTTTTCTGACTGAAAAGCACTTGATTTTGGCGAAAGTCTTGGGTGCTACTAAGCATAGAACATTTTCGGATGATACCTTGGCCATAACGAGATGGAATATCAAAAGGGCAGTTAGATGCAAGAGTGCCATTTCGATTGCTAGCTGTACTTCCAAAATGTATAGGTTCAGTTTGACTGCCAGAATTGGTCAAGGCACGTTTATCAGATGCAGGAGGGTTTGCCGCATGAACTAGACGAATTGCCCCAGAACTTGCAGTAAGAGAACTTCTAGAAGGTTTAACAGGTGTAAAGCTAGGTTTAGACAGGACTTCCTCAGCTGAAGAGGAACGAAGAGCTTCACTCTGGAATGAGCTGGAGGCAGTGGTGCCTGCCCAGATATTTGTAGAACTCCGACTCTGATGAGGAGGCCTAGCACTGTACACAGGTTTACCAGGACCAGAAAGATTGGGTGGTTCCACAAAATCCTGAGAACTTCCGGTCTCCGGTCTTAAAATGATACCCCCAGAACTGACAGTGTTGGATCTGGACTTGCTTCTATATGGCTTCAAAGGCTCAGAACCAGAGCTGTATTGTAACTCATGCATATAGTATTCAGAATCCTTTGTCTTGAACAAGGTGGAGCTGCTGCTGGCTGGCCACACATTTTGGGGGGGTCTTGATGCTTGGTAGGAGGAAGCATGTCCATAGCGAGGCAAGGGTTGAGCAAGGCCAGGTGCTACCAAGCTGTCATGGGTGCCTTGACTTAGGCTGTAGGAACTGGAAGGACGATCATGTGGATTTCGAAAAAAATCTTGACCCAAGATTTCTTGTGGCCTTACACCATCACCCATGTCAAACTTAACATTCAGAGAACTTCCTACAGATCCAGCTAAAGAGGGGCAAATGCAAAGCAAGCTTAGCCAGGCACTATATGGATGCCAGTCACTGCAAAACTGTAACAGATTCTATACAGAATTATTTATCTTTAAGAGATTGGCAAAATTTCTTACCCACAATATTTCCAGAACATCTCACATGAGTTAAAAGCACTAAGCCAAGTAACATCCTGTAAACAAAAAAAATGACGGATCAAGTTTAATTAAATCACCAGAATCACTTTTGTTGACACCAGACTTACCCTAAACGGATCCCAGAATACATCTTGGCACTCACAGACCAAATGAATAAATAAATAAACACACCGTTATCCACAAATCCTCATACTACTCCCTTGCAAGAGAATTTTTTTTTCTTTCTGCGATACAAGTGAAATGCTTTAAAAACAGAACGCCGAGATTTAAGTTCGTCAGAGAGCTGTACGCAGTTTGCTGCAGCTGATAATAATTATCATTACAAGTCGATAATTAGGTATCTATTATCACGTGACACATGACTTCGAACAAGGAACTCCAATGACGAATCTTTCATTTAAAATATCCCGTCTTCTCTGTAGTGGCAGACTATAGAATATATAAATAGAATATATATATTCTATAGTATATATATTACACGTTATAAGTGCGTTGATTTAGTTATGCTTACGGCACACATAATCAATATCATATTTTAACGTCGATGTTTATCAGGGAAACAAGTGAACTCTTTAGCGCCAGGCTTGCTCGTCTTAACGCCGTGCTTCGCAGACCGATCGCTACCTGTCTCGGTACGGCACATACTGGTTAGTTTTTCCAGACTTAAGTCAGTGACACAGGTGTCACGAAGACCTGTGCCGTTATGCATGAGGTGGATGTAGATTTCAGAGACTCCTGACCTCTGAACACCATTGGAATTAATTAAAACAATCCAGGCCCTTCTCGTTCAATCTCAGAACCTGACCTATAGACTGAATAGACACAAATTCCAACAGATACACCATATTAGTGCCCATGTGTTTCAATAGGATGTCCAACAAACTCATAGATGTGACTTAAAATATGTCCATGTACTTTTGTTCATAGTGTCCTTCAGTAGTAGGGTTAGGGTTATGGTGTTAACTTCTTGGAGTTAGAAGTTAAATTGTAAATTAACTTAAAAGCTTTCTTTGTAACATTCTGACTAAATCATGCTGTTATATAACTTATACCTTGTTTCCCAGTATTATACCTTGTTTCTTGGTGTGATTAATGAACACCTCCTTACCTCCTTACCTAATAAAAGTGAGACCAGAATCTTTGCTCCACTGCACAACCTTGACCTGACTCTCATTATCTCTTCATCTTTAATAAATCCATTTGAAAGACCGTAAAGTGAATAAAATTGAGTCATTCCCTAATATTTAGTCATCCTGTCACCTTGGAAGCGAGTCATTTTCTGTTAATCAGCATTCCACTACCAAATTAGATTTTCCTTCCCAAGATATTTCTCAACAATTATTCAAGATGCTATCATTTTGTTCCATCCTTGTCTACCCTTTGTCTACACATGAATACAACTCGGATTACATACCTACCAACTCAGATTACATACCTACCAAGCCAACATCTCTGCTTCCAACACACACACTTGCACTTGGCAATATTCCATCCTTGCTACCACTCTTGATCGATAGGGATCATTAGTGTCTTCCTCAAACGGTCCAGAATGAGAGGAACCCGTCCATCTCATGATGCCAGTGACACCAGATGTAGAGAAGATCTGTCACGATGCCCTACTTTCCCTGGCAAGTCATTTCATCCTGCCTACTGCTTACTCTTTCATTCCACCAGGTCCTGGAGAAGCTGAGACATTGAAACAAGGTCGTCTGTGTGAGAAGGAACCCACAGGTTCCTTCTCTATCCTAGGGGACTAGCACGAGTGTTCCTGTCTTTATCTGAAATTTACATGGAATTGAAATGACATTTTCTGCAGTCATTATACATCATGGAACATTGCATTGAGTCAGTGCCACTTATGTAAGTTAAAAGTTATGTACCACTACTTTTAGCAGGTTTGGAGAGAGAGATTGTATGTATTGTATGTGAAAGGTACGAAGGGTTCCATTGCCAGCATCAGTAAAAGCTATCCGACTGACACAAGCCATTTCATTAGGAGTCTCAGTATGAGGACACAGAAAAGAAAAGGAAAAGGCCGTTTCATAAATCAGAATGAAAGCAAGTTTCATTAATCAGACAAAATAGCTCTTGTGCTCAGGAAATACACAAATCTGTAGCTGTTGTATAAATCTAACAGTTTGTCAGTATTTTTGTAAAAAGTAGTGAACACAAAATTTAATACCTCAGAAAGCCCACAGCATGTGGACTTTATGTGGAAAACATACACTCCTGTAGTGAGCTAGACTGCAGATTATGACTGATTCTACATATTGGCTGCTCTGCAGGTAGTTGGCTGCATCGTTTTAATTTGCACAAAGAGATTAATTTTCCTGACAAATTCACTAAAATTCAGGAACAAATCCAATTCCCCAAACCTACCAATAAGGAATAAAAATCACCAGTCCAGTAGCAATCTGAGTAAAATCATGCCAGCATTACACATCACCATTACATATCACCATTATACATCACCATTACATATCACCATTATACATCACCATTACACACCACCATTATACATCACCATTACACATCACCAAAACACATCACCATTATACATCAGCTTTATACATCACCATTACACATCACTATAGTACATCACCATTATACATCACTATTACACATCACCATTATACATTACTATTACACATCACCAAAACACATCACCATTATACCTCACCATTACACATCACCATTACGCATCACCATTATACCTCACCATTACACATCACCATTAAACCTCACCATTACACATCACCATTATACCTCACCATTATACATCAGCTTTATACATCACCATTACACATCACCATTATACATCACCAAAACACATAACCATTATACATTACCATTACACATCACCAAAACACATCACCATTATACATCACCATTACACATCACCATTTTAAATTAAAATCCAAGCCTAAAACTCCAATGAATGTTACTCAAACTAACTGAAAGTCACCAGTAGCATCATTTGAAGTCTAATTCCTGAAGTGATTGACTAGTTGACCATAGATTCATTGCTCTTACACTGTGACAATAAAGCTGTTCAATACTTTAAAGGTAAAAGATGAAAGATAAGTTTAAACATGAGAGAAACAGAAAGGATGTTTGGTGACTTGGTATGCATTTGGACCAAGGCATATACATGTAGACTATGTATGGCAAAGCGCCTTGCCAAGGAAGCTGAACACCATTTATGTTTTGAGTGACATGAATCTACCACATACACAACAAAACTGATTGCCAGAGCTTATGCCAACCAATAAGTCAGCTGAATCAGATGTCAGCTGTGCCTGATTGACCAGGGGAGTAGTGTTTCACTGTATTACCATAATTCACATACCATGGTAGTGTTTCCCAGTATTACCACAGTTCACATACCATGCTGGATGAACCATAGATGACAACAATCCCTGGTGGTGAATACTGTACACAGACCTTATAAGCTTTAAAAATCATGAAAAGTCAGAATGGATAACTAGCTTCCCAGTATAATGTGTAATGACAGACCAATCCATTTTATGTAGGTTAATAGAAATGTACAGGTTTTTTTTTTTTTGCAGTTAGACAATGTAACAAAAACAACTTTAGCTATGGGCTCTTAATAGACATTCAGTTTTGGGTTGCCAAAGGATGCATTTTAACCACTGTTGTTTTTTTTTGTAGCAGCCAACAGAACCGACAGCTCATTAACAGCTCATCAGAGCCAGAGACAGACCATGTGTCTGCACTAGAAGACTATATTCAGTGA
Organism: Tenebrosternarchus preto; assembly: GCA_025802075.1. Classification (NCBI taxonomy): domain Eukaryota; kingdom Metazoa; phylum Chordata; class Actinopteri; order Gymnotiformes; family Apteronotidae; genus Tenebrosternarchus; species Tenebrosternarchus preto. Next base: position 5,956,146 of record JAOYMR010000026.1, read on the forward strand.
TGTGACACTTCTAAGAGCTAATTGTAACAAAACTAAAAACAAATTGCAGAAAAACACCCAATACTAAAACAGCTAAGTTTTAGTTCTTGAAGAGATCGTTATTGGTCATTGTAAATAGGCAACCCAAGTAGACATAATTGCCTATTAAAAAAGTTACAATGGAATTTTATATAGAAAACTGTATTTATTTGAAGTAGCTATCATATCCACCTTTGTAAAGGACTAAAAGTATTCTGACATTTTTATTCATTTAATGGTTAGGCTCTCACTATAAAGAATAAATATTATCTTTAGTGTATTTTCAAGACTAGATAAAAAATATTGCTTGCTTTCTAATCATTCTAATCTTTCTAATATTAGAATCTATTACTGGTAGAATTTTAAAAATCTACATTATGAATGATCTGGATCATCACACACAGGTTCTCCCACCCAGTCTGGACAGTTTCCCTTTGGCCATCACACATAAATTCTAGTAAGGCATGCACTGTGCTACAATCATTAAAGACTGATTAAAGACTGATTACTGATCATTAAAGACTGATCACAAAATAGGAGAAAATAGTGAAGAAAACTGCACTGCAAAAATTGCCACTAGTCATTATTTTGCCACCATTTGCTATATTCCTAATTAGACTACAGTTTGCTAAGACTCAAAGTTGTCTGTCTGTTGTCTGTAGAATGTGTGGCTTCTGCTGCTATTCTACTGTGGTGCTTAATATAACACCAGTGTGAGAACGTGCCATGGTATCCCTGCTGTGACTCTGGGTGCTTTCTAAATCTGTAATGCTTGATTGCTTTGTGCTCTATTTACATGTGTCACTTACCCTTCTGCTGCAGATTGCTGACTTCCCTTAACCTCATTTGGATGCTCCACACAATACCTTTGATTTCATGTACTCACATCCTTTGTGAACTATAAAACCCATCAGACTAGAAGTTCTCCTAGATATTCAGGTGAGTTTTAGCATTGTTTACTGGCTCCTCTCACAGAATATTGCTGTATCATGCAAATGTCTGTATTTTTAATTCTGGTTTCTAGGTTTTACCCATGACTTTTTTGCCTGTAACTTGACTATCCGGTGCTGCCGAGAGGAGGATGGGTTGATGGTGTTTCTTTACTGCTGTTACCCTTGGGTAACTTGTTGGGATCTGTACTCAGACCTGTGCCCTTTGTGATGGGTTGATGGTGTTTCTTTACTGCTGTTGCCCTTGGACAACTTATTGGGATCTGTACTCAGACCTGTGCCCTTTGTGGTGCTGCCTAACATGAAACTGAACTGTGACTGTTTAAATAAATACACAAATAACTATGTGACTTTGAATATGCTGAAGTTTCAGTAGCAATTCTAACATCAAGGCTACATAGATAGCTGATCTGACCAGTAGAAAAAAGGAGAAGAATAGTTCAAAGAACTTTATTGTGAAGCCAATGAAAAATCAAAAGAATGGAATAGCATTGGTGCTGAGTCTCTGTTTTACCTCCTAACTAAGTTAAGAAACAATATGATCAGATCAGATATCTCAGTCTAGACATCACATCATAGAATTGTGAGAAGAACAATGTTGTTATACAGACATTATTGATATATTTCCTTGTATAAATAGAATGAATTCATTCATTTTAGAATGCACCGAAAACTTTGCTTTCGGTTTTTGCAGCTGTAACACTTTTAATATGTACTTGGGCTGTGGCCATATCCTATAGTGTGCTTATTGGCAATTACCATGTTAATCTTCTTGACAAAATTAGGCTTTCACATAAAAAGGAGTAGTAGAAGCAGTTCTCTGCCAGGCAGATGGCATGCTAGCTCTGGAAGAATCTGCCCTTTGACCTCAAGAATGTTCATCTGGTCCAAGCCAATCACACGACACCATTGTCAGTGGGGTGTGCAGTTCTCCCTCCTGCTCAAGCATCTGGTCATCTCAAATAATGGCGGTAATAATAATAACCTGAGTCATAATGAGCTTAATACCCGTTCCTCTGCAGGAAACAAGAGGTCACATTACCTGGAGAGAGAGACACCCTGCCCGTGCTGTGTTCATCCATCAAGAATTATTCATAACACATAAGGTTTTTGCATTTCTGTATTACTGCTCCTGGGGTCATGGTTTTAATGAACTATGGGATCGTTATTTCTAATTATTTGCTTTACCATCATTGGAAGACACATACGCTGAGGTCTGTTGTTTATTTAAAGAAAATGTTTATTTCTTGCTGTTCAATGGTAAAATCTTGTTCTTTCTGGTGCAGTTCTCCATGAATCATGGAAACTGCAGGGTAGGAAGTGATTTGACTGTTATCATGGGTCACTCCTGTGGTTTTCTCATGATTGCTCAGTATGGACTGTCAATGTAAGTGTTCTGATCTATTAAACTGAGAGGTGAGACTAGATTTGCTATTTACCCTGTGCTAAAACCCAATAGCATGTGCATGAATTACATTATGCAGTGGATGTAGTTTGAACAGTGTCGTTTTTTCTATTAAGAAACCGGTCAGGACATCAAATTTACAGTTGTACAATGAACTAGTGCATAAACACTCAAACAGTAGGACTTAGCCCAATTATTCCTCCAAGTTTCTTGAGTGTAAGCTCTATTGATTGATATCTTAATTTTGCATTAGTTACACTGGACTGATTTATCCTCTCAAATTCAGTACTCAGTATTTCTTCCCCCAGAGCACCTCACTGAATTGTATGTCATTGATTGAAATTGAGACTTTTAATGGTTTGTGCTTTTCTCTCTGATCCACTTGGACAACCACATGTATAAAAACATGGACTACAAAGAAACCAAAATACGAAACATTAGATTACGTAAATTTTCTTCATTCCAGTACAAAAACATTTCATCCTTGTTAAAGTTCTTAAAATGACAGACAGATCATGTCACATACATTGCACTGAAACAAAACTACCCAGTGCTATGTAGTTCTAGGCAACCATAGCAAAACTACCCAGCGCTATGTAGTAATACATAGTAAACTAAAGATTAAAGTATCATGGTGAGATGCATCATCAGGAAGTGAAGAGCCTTTGGACCCACACAAACACAGACACAGACACACACACACACACAAGCACAGGCTCCAAAGTGGGGGAGGGGAGGCAGAAGAGGCCTGAGCAGGCCTGGAGAGGCCATCAACCCAGGGAACCTTGCAAGAAGCACAAAGCACAGTTAGACTGCACTCACAGATAAAAAAGCTTGGCTGAGATCAAGCTTTAAGGATGCCACTGAGTGGTTGTTGTATTGTTGTGGTTGGTTTCCTTGGGTCCCATATGCATTTGTTCGGTTTTGGAACCTGCTTCCCATATTTGTGCCAACTTTTAGGAGTTCCTGGGTTTTGTGAATGTACAAAGTCAATCACTGTGTCAGAAAGGATATTTGTCAAAAGCATTGATGATGCAACTGTCAGCAAAATAATAACTGTACTGAGTTCTTAATTTTTTTGTTAAGTCTTTCAGTATGTTATTTGACACAAATAAATATTATAATAAAGATATAACCAGGTATATTTCTTGTTTGTTCATCATTGGCAAGCGCATATTTTCAGTAAGCTGTCTGGAGTTATCTGGTGTTTTCCAGTATTATACAAAACATTACAATACATATAAGGGTGTGATAAAAATACAAGTAACATTTATAATAAACATGATAATGTTTTTCCATTGTTGGGTTTGACTTGACCCGTCGCAGAACATATCCAATGTTCTCAACCACATTTTAAAAATAAGACATATACCAAGTTCATTGGTAGTACACTGTGAATAATGTATGACATTGTGAGTAAAGATATTTTGTATACATTCTTATACTGTCCTAAAAGGGTAATCACCTTTGTTAATTTTTTATTTGCATAATGGTTAATTACAAAGTGTGGTTAGTCTTACTAAATGCCTTTATGCGCTGAATTAAAATACAATATTTTAATACCTTGAATAAAAATATGATTATGTCTCAGTGTTACCTTCTGTAATGTTAACTGGTTACTTGTTTCTGTACTGATACAGATTAATTATTATTGATGTCTCATGTAACACTATAACCTGGGAACGTTTTTCTTGTAATCTCACACATACACATGGGTACACATGAATATGATGGTTAAGGACTTCATGTGCTATTTTATTTTGGAATTGTAATATGTTTTAGATTTGACCATGTATTCATGTATATGTACACATGTAAGCAGGTGTAGCTACATATCATGTATGTGTAGCAGGTGTAGCTACATATCATGTATGTGAAGGCAAATATATAAACAAGCAGTGTGGGTGCAGGCAGCCCGTGAGCGTGAACATGACAGTCATTATGGACAGAATGAATAGGGCCAGAGAGGCATTATTGGGTCTCCATCCAGCTGTACCAACTCTCCTCCTTTTATAACCCTCAGATTACAATAAGGCCTCATTGATCAAGCCAACACTCAAACAATGGGACAAAACCCTAGTAAGCAGGAATGCTTCGAGCTGCCCTTTGTCATTGGGCTGGTTGAATGTCCTGGTGGCAGCTGAAGAGGCTAACCTAAGTAAACATGATACTTTTACTAGATAGGAAAAACTTACAAAGAGGATGGGAACATCAAATTCTGTGTTCTCAATATCAGCCATGACAACATTTGGAGCAGCTTTCCAAAATATAGATCATTTGATATACATTCATTTTTTTTTTTTATGTAACTGATCATAGATAGAAATGGAATGTCTAAGCAAAGTTTTTGGAACTACACTACACTACACTATACATTAGCTTCCTGTAATCATTACTGCTGAGAGCAGCAGACTGGATCCTTGGGGAGAAGTGGTGCTACGACAAAATGCCTGTGACTGTCTTCTCAGGTAGACGAGAGCCATTAAACTAGACCATCCTCACATGTAGGTGAGAGCCATTAAACTAGACCATCCTCACATGCAGACAAGAGACATTAAACTAGACCATCCTCACATGTAGATGAGAGCCACTAAACTAGACCATCCTCACATGTAGATGAGAGCCACTAAACTAGAATGCAGTGACTGTTGCATCTCACTTCTTAAGGTTTTTAAAAAACACAGGTGTTTTTTTGCATAAGGTAAGGATGTTAAGGCATTGTGATGCTAGACATAGAAAAGTGTATGAAGTGAATCATATGGGGGAAATAAAAAAATCTGTAAATGTAGAATGTAGTATGAAAGAGAGAGAGAGAGAGAGAGAGAGAGAGAGAGAGAGAAGGCTTACAGCTGTCTGTTTCTCTCAGCTTATCCTGCAATGCAAACCCTCCAGTAAGCCAGATGCCACTTAGTCACTGTCGTCATGCAGATGACTATTGTGGGTTTCCCTTTAGCATGTTCAATTCTTTGCAGATGTTGGATTCCTTTTTGAAGTCATATTCTCTATCATGACCATTAAATGTACTTAATGGTGCCAAGATGTTGCTGCACAATAAAGGACCCCAACAGAACTACAAATAAATTACTAATTGCGACATATGAGTGTTTCTCAAAAAGCAAAGCAGAAACAGGCCCAGAAGGCTTTTTCTTAAAAAGCATAACTGCTGCGGGGTATTCATGAAAGAACAAGCTTTGGAAAGCTTAAGAGCAGGATGAGCCCCAGAAACAGCTCAGCCGACTTGCAAGCTGAAATGGCACTGAGCTCATTAAATAACCACCTCCCTGGAATGTCAAAACAACAAAAGAAATTAGAAGCTGCACAAAATTTTGCCTCTTCAGCAGACTTTCCTGTTAGCAAGAGAAAAGAATGCATTAATCTTCAGTGTAGGGGTATCCAGGCAGACAATGCAATGAAACACCATTTTTAGCTCCTTGGACAATTGTAGGTTCATGACTAATTGGGTGAGTTTGTTCTTACATCCTAACACACTTGTTCTTACATTCTACCACACTTGTTCTTACATTCTAACACACTTGTTCTTACAATCTAACACACTTGTTCTTTCAGTCTAACACACTTGTTCTTACATTCTAACACACTTGTTCTTACAATCTAACACACTTGTTCTTACAATCTAACACACTTGTTCTTGCAGTCTAACACACTTGTTCTTACATTCTAACACACT
>JAOYMR010000026.1:5963778-5979389 GCA_025802075.1 Tenebrosternarchus preto
AACATAACTCTTTATTTTAGTCATTATTTAATCCCATCTTGACTAACATAACTCTTTATTTTATTCATTATTTAATCCCATTTTGACTGGTAACTCTTTATTTTATTCATTATTTAATCCCAACTTAACTAATGTAACTCTTTATTTTATTCATTATTTAATCCCATCTTGACTAATGTAACTCTTTATTTTATTCATTATTTAATCCCATCCTGACTTTTCTTTCATGCCTTCAGATCATCATTGTTCCCAACTGGTCCCAGGAAAACAGACAAAGAGACAAAGAGTCTTTACTGTTACCAGTAAAATTTAAGTTGAATTTATGGTTTTGTTTATTTATTTGAAGCTAAATATACTTCAGACATAATCTGCTCCCATTTTGCTTCTAGGCCTCTTAGGTCTTCAAACAATTTTTAAAATTCTTTATTTGCAGTTCAAGAAGGACCGTATTTGTATTTAGCATGGAACAGTCTATTGCTTTCTGTCAGGTTTTCTCCTTCTCTTAGAACTTTCACATCCTGCCTTAAAACCTTTTCTCTTTGGTCTGCAGCATCTCCTTGTTTTATTTGAAAACATTACTTTCATGTCAGTAATTTTTAATGTACTTTGTTTTAATATTTATCTTTATATTATAGAATATCTTTCATATTTATCTAACATCATTTCTACCACTTGACTATATTTTATCTATTTATTTCGATGTGAACTTTTGTACATCACTTTGGGCAAATATTTTTAAATGTGTTATTTAAATAAATTTAACTTGATTTGACTGTACCGACCATTCTTTTACTGAAAGTCAAAGCTCAGTGTGTGTCCAGACTCTGATATGGAACACCTCCAGTCTTTTCCCTGGAACCCACTGTTCAGCTCAACCTCTGATGTTCCTGACAGCACCTCGCCATTTGAGGTGACAAAAATATTCCTGTCTCAGGAGTTCATGTGCTAGATATGACATATGGCATAACATAGGCAACAAAACCTGTAAACAGACTTCCGGTGAGATGCCATTTTGAGAATGACAGCTATTTGCTCAGAGTGCTTTCACCACCCTACTGGCCACTGGCAGAGGTCACATAATGAACCTTTTGTGGATGAGCATGTGGCAAGTTACTATCACAAGGCATCTTACCATCAGGAAGACAAAGCCCACTTCAGCACATTCACTATGAGCTAGTTGAGCAGTCCTTTGTATGGCTTTACTTGTTTTCTTATCTCTATGTAAATATCCGATTTCAACTATTCATTTACTTTGAAAACCAAACAGCTCAAATGAAACAGAAAAACAATGAGCATATTGTAGCAGCACTAATATTTTTGTGAGGTATCAGTTATATCTCAAGGCTTTTACAAAGGACTCTTGTGGTGCAATTGCTTTATATTTTAGAACAACCAGTGAGCCCTAACTGTGCCTGCCTATAAATATGGGACATATTAAAAAAATCTTGAATAATGAATGAATTTTTAAAAATGATAATAAAAACATTTTCCTTTTTCTTGTGATTACCCAAGTAAAGGGACACAGCCAAAAATTTGAATTTCAAAATTTTATTAAGCATGCAGAAGAAACTCTGCCCATTGTCCATTTGATGCATGACATACAAGAATACCTCGTAAGTGTGGAAGAATTCAGTAAAGAGTTTTTGCATTTGACAGCTTGCAAGCATCATTATTTTCTCTTTGCTGAAACATTCAGTTGTAACTAGTAAATTGCACATTGATGGCTTTGTACTAATAATGAAAGTCAAGTAAAGAGCTATAACAAACCACTTTGGAAGACGAAGTTTCTGCAAAGGCTCCCTTTCAGGCTTTTACAGACACAAATTAACATGTTGTGGTAAAGTCATGTAGTTTGGTTTCAAAGTTTCAGAATGATATTTTCTAACATCTTACAATAACCTTTATACTATGATATGTTCAGGAAACCAGATTTAAGGGAATTTCCTTAACATTGTGATTTAATTCAAGACCATGCTCAGTCTTCTTAAGAAGATCCAGCAGTGCTTGGACCAAGTAATTAATTTCAAAATGTCAGTATATGCATACTCATTGGCACTGTTTTGAAAAACATGTCCAAAACCATAATGCCCAAGTCCACGCTATTGATCTGTAGCACATCAGGAACATGTCTGTTCTTAGAAAAAGGAAGGAGACCCTTAAGCACGACCATCCCAGTTTCATCTGTATCTTATCACCACAAAGTCCCTTAAACAGAAAAAGCTGCTGAACGCACTAGGAGCTGAGCCAGACAATGCCTTCAAAGGGCCAGCAGGCCCACTGCTGTCTCCAGCAACCCTCATCCAGGGCTGGTTCTCATCATCCTGACAATAAAAATGAGAGGAATAAAAACAAAGCAAAAGTTTCTTCCCAAAAAAAAAGAAAGGAGAGAGAGAGAGAGAGAGAGAGAGAGAGAGAGAGAGAGAGAGAAAAGGACCAGAAATTTCCACAGCTGGTTCCCTTTCCCGAAAGATCCTTTTAATTTCTCTCCCTCCCTTGGTTTATCCGACACAAAGGAAGTGTGTTTCTCCTCGGCTCCGCGGAGATCTTAGAAGAGGTTATGCTCACACTGGAATGCTTCGGGGAGAAAGGGCGCCACATTCTTAGCAGGCTCCCTGTGGGCATGGGGACAGAGGAGCCTAGCAGGCTGTTCACCCTGCAATGGCTGTGCAGCTTCAACACTCGACAAACCTCAGGACCATGCAGCAACTGCATGCTCTAGAATAGTTCCCAAAGGTTTCAAAATCAATGTGCTTGTTAACAGCCTTGGATCTGGGTGGAATGTCATAGTAGTCATGATGTCTGAGACCTATGTTTGACCAAGGCACTTAGCTGTATTCTGACTCTGTATATGGTGGACAGTTAAAAACAGAGGGAATGTGTCTATTTTAATGGGATAATCCACCATCTTAGGCTCATCAGTGGGTGACAATTCTTTGAATGAAGTCAGAGGGAGGGATGTATTTATAAGCCAAAAACTGAGTGTGCAGTGTACTTGTTATAATGACTCTTGCAAATTTGAAAAGGCAGAGCATGCTTTTCATAGACTGGGGAAAAAAACTATTTAATAACTACTTTAATAGCAACATGTCCATGTATTTACAAGACACATGATTTTCTTCCAATGTAAATGTGCTGGAAGTTCAGATGAGGATCTTGGCTCAGAAGGCTTTAAGTCACAGTAAGCAGAGTCCAAATCACACATCTGCAGTGGTGGAGACCTGCGCCAGTCTGGGATCTGAGTCGATTTCATAACGATAATGATATCCCTCCCATACCTCTCTGCAGGTGTCACGCATATCATAGATGCGCTTCTTGATACCTTTGCGGTTCAGGTAAAGGACGAAGAGGAACATGAGGCCCACAAAGCCCAGCACTATGCCTAAGAACACATACGAGGTCTGCAGAGCCAGGCTGTCTCCCTCACCTGCCCGATGGCACCCCAGCACCAGCTTTGCCGCTGTCAGCAGAGACGTGTTGCGCAGCTCAACAGGGAACACGCAGACCAGGCGCTCCACATCCAACACCCTTCCCTGCGAGATGTTCAGCCAGGCTGCAAAAGGCTCGATCCCACAGGTACAGGTGTAGGGGTTCTGTACCAGGTTCAGCTTCGCCCTGGGCATGTGCTCCATCTCTACCAACCCCTCTTCCCTGAAGGTCTTGAGGGCATTAAGGCTGAGGTCCAGCTCCTCGAGGTACTCCAGACCGGAGAAGGTCTCATTGTAGATCGACACTATGGAGTTGTTGGCCAGCTGAAGACGGCGCAAGCCACCCAGGTGAGAGAATATGCGAGGAGGCAAGTAGACAAGGCTGTTGCTAGACAGGTCCAATCCGAGCAGACCCTCCAGGCCGCTCCAGCGCAGAGATGTGGCCAGGTCGGTGATGGAGGAGTGGTTGTAGAGCGCCCTGCTGAGGTTCAGCTCTCTCAGCATGCGGCTCTGCACCGTGAAAGCCTCAGGGTGGATCAGCGTCAGCTGGTTGCTGCTCAGGTCCAGTGATCTGAGGCTTCGCAGGGCAGAGAAGGTGTGCGACTCCACCTCAGATATTCTAAACCACCAAAAGATAGAATCAAATTCTAGCACTTTGGAGACTATACTAACTTAATAAAAGGCTGGCAAAGTGTCAAAATATGAGACCTTCTGCTGAACCAGTAAATGTCAATAAATTAATTACCTGATGCATTAAAATACAATAAAAACAAAATAATAAGTGAAAGAACATCAATGATGCTGCAGTGACTTTTTACCTGTTGTTGCTGAGTGATAACGTTGTCACATTGTCGAGTCCCTTGAATGACTGTGGACCAATCCGCCTAATTTGGTTACCAGTGATGAACAAATTCCTCGTGTAACCAGGAATGCCTGACGGTATGCTCCGAAGATCCTTAGAGACACATTTAACAGTTTGCGCGGCTTCCGAACATTCACAGCCAAGAGGACACAACGATGACCGCGTGGGGTGAACACAAAACAGTGCAAAGAACAGTATCCGCAAGTCGGGCATTTTGGAAAACTACACGATATTAAGTAATTATGCAGCCTAAAGTCGTAAACGCTGCGCTTGTTATGTTAAACGTTTCACCTCAACTGCCTGCAAGTACACTAAGAGTTGATAATCACGACTCTTTCCGAAATATCAGCCGTCGCGGATATCTTTGATGTTTTCCAATCTGTGCATCGTAGTTACAAAAAACAAACAAAACACCAATAACAAAGCATAAAATATCGAACTTCAAAGTCCCCACATATATATGTCTGGACCTCCCTCAAATGCCCGGAACGTAACGCAAAGTTCCTCCAAATAACATATATCTCGCGTAGTCCTCTTTAGGTTAACTTATGAATGGCCACTCCGTGTGCTTTGCTCTTTTGCGTCTCTAAAACCCCACGTGTAAGTGAGAGGCAGTCACTGATTAGCATGAGAAAAGTGGACTCGCAGCAAAGAGCGTTTGATCCGCTGCGTTGCTATTCTCGAACAATGAAATTAAAGAACGCTCGGTCCTCACAATCGATAGGGAGGGGCTACGTGCTTGCGCTTTACCTTCAGTTCGCCACACACTTGGGATGGAGAGTTCTGTGTAAAAGTATGCTTTACATATTTATAGCAAAACGTTAAACATTTATGTCACTTAGGGTATTACAGAACCATATTGTATAATAGAAGGCTATTGCATGCATATTATGTCGGTTTGGCTGTTTCTAATTAGAGCTCAACAGCTTCGTTTGTGATTTGGCTCTTTAAGAGAGAGCTAAAATATTTGTTCTCCAGATACTCGATAAAGTAAGAAATATAAAGCCGCTGATTATTCTCTGATCCTCGAAACGTGTCTATAAACGTTACTCGTTTTGTTTTGGGGTTTTTTAAGAACCATTCGTGCTTTTTCCCCCAAATGTCTCTGACAGCAGAGAATGTTGTAGCAAAACGCCCGCGTAGATGCGCTGCATAAGGATGACAACCTTACAGCAGTCGGTGTGTGTTAGGGGAGGGAAGGGCAGAGCGCCTGTGAACTCCCCGCCTCTCCCTTAGAACACGACTCCTTACATTTTACAATATCTTATAAATTACAGCAGTCGTCTATTGACAGCCAAATGTCAAATCCTGGGATTGTAAAACCTTGCCTGTTGAGATCTACGCCTTTATCGTTGACAGGCGTCTGCGAGTTTGCTGCTACAAATGGTTTGATGTTACCAGTAATAATAATTCAGTGGTGGTCAAGGGACAATGTTTGGACAACGATAACACAATCGTTAAGGCACTACTACGATACTTGCCTTATTCTGGATCTGTATAACCAGATCCTAATATTACAAAGTAAACAAGCTTAAGTTATTTAACAGGTCTTCATTCACTAAGATGGGCATATACACATCTAATACCAGCACATATCAGAAACTATATTTTGTTCATTAAAACAAAACACTGACACTTTGATGTATTATTTTATTTGAACTGGAATACAATGCAAATACAATGTTCGTAAGATTTCTTATTGGGCTAATCAAACCAGACAGTTAGGCAGCATCTGAGATTTTGAAGACCATTTTTAATGAGTGGAAAAGTGTCAGGTAGTAGTTTTAACTTCTTCATGACTGGGTCTTGTTAAGAGAAGAATGCATATTGTGTTTAGAGAAACTGGTTTAATCATAGGAACCACATAGAAAGAAAGTTCCTCCTGGATAGTGGTGAAGCAACGTCTTATATAAACCAACTCTCTTAAATAAGACGTTACTGGGCCTTAGGTTATTTTCAGTAGTCGTAATGTAGCGAGATATCCCCAACACATACACCCATGGGTATATATGCTTGTACTAGAATGATGAATCTATCATATAGTCAAGGATAACAGAATATAAAATGAATCGCTCAAATCTCAACAAAGGCCCCAGTAAACGATTTCACTAACATGCTTCTTGCAGCCACTTTCTTGCAGCCACTTTAGCACATTTGACGTAAGCAAGGGAGAGAACATAAAAATACATTCTGCTCATTATAAAGACTCATTTATCTATTGAACCTCAACAACCATTTGTCACAGGCAACTGGGTCAACAATGCATATCAAGCAAGCAAACCATAATCCATTATTTATAGTGCTACTTTAATTTCTCAATCAACAAAGTAATCAACCTTAAAAATAACCTTTAGATATCTTAATATCAAAATATGCATATAAATAATGATAACCTGCAGAAAGTTGGGTAACTACCTAAAAAAAAAAAACAAGTACGAGAGTTAATGATGTCTACATGTAGACATATGCGCTACCAATCTCTCATATCTTCTAGTGTACAGGTGTATGGGTGAAGGTGTATGTGAACATGCTAGCAGGCAGGCAGACACATGCACTCTGGATGGGAACACAATCACACAGGCTGTACAAGCAGTTTGATTGATGAGCCCATCATACAAGTTTAAATATAATAAAAGCATATAACAATAATCTCAGAAGAATAATAAAGAGTAGAGATAAACCAGTATTGTACTGACACAATAACAAAAAACGGGGGCAAGGCAGAGTAAAGTAACAACAGCAATAAAATTATTACCACATTAAAATCAATACATTTAAATGTGCACTCCTAACACATTATACCGTCTATACCAGGGACGGAGTACCTTATAAAAGTATAAAACCTTTGAAAAACGAGCCTATCAAATTGAAAATGAGAGCCTTTGAACTGCACTGACTGTGAAAACCAAAGCAAACAAAAGCGCCCAAGGTCTGCTGGCTCATGCCTGAAAAAAGAGGCCCATACGTGAGAATCTCAGTAAGAGTCAATGACAGATCACAATGTATTTCTAATCTGATCAGCTCAGGCCAGTACCAGCAGGGGCCACTCTCCTCACACACTTAAGCAGATTCAAGGCTCTTTAACAGGAGCCTCAGAAGGGCTTGAGCACCCATGGCTACCTGCTGTTCCTGGCAACACATCCAAAGAATGAGGGAGTGTGAAAGAGGGAGAACGACTGAAAGCAAAAAGGAGGGAGAGAGAGCGGGAAAGGGGGCTCAGGGCTTTTCTGTTTGATTCCAAACAATGGGGGGATTTGATTCAGACACAGGAACCATAGTAACGGATTTGGTGTCCTGAACATGGTCTAGGATTACAGCAGGGTTCAACTGGTGTTTGAAACTAAATGCAAAGTTAATATGTACAGTGGAGAAAGGCAAACAATAAGTCTTGACATCATAGTCAGGATGAGCTGCAAAGCACATTTTTACCATAGGTCATTTGGTATAATCCAAAGCACATTTAAAATAGGTCATTTGGTATAATCCAAAGCACATTTTTACCATAGGTCATTTGGTATAATCCAAAGCACATTTTTACCATAGGTCATGTGGTATAATCCAAGCACCATGTGGCTGCATTTAGAAGGGCTTCACTTTTCGCTGAGATGCAAACTACATTATGTTATGATTACTGATTTGAAGACATGGATACCTGATGAGTTCTGAATCAATGAGTTCTGAATTTATAATCACAGCAAAATTCAATGGTCAGTAATAAAATCATAAAAAAAAACGTCGGTGGAGGTTGACATGTGGATTTGTTAAGTTTAACATTAAAATATGTTCCACTTTCACTGCAAATCTGGATGTGATATCACACTGTAAACAACAGGGTGTGTACTGCATTGAAAATTCTTTCACAGACATGTGGCACTACTGAATTTGAACTCTTTTGCTCATAATGTGGGGATGAAGCCACATTGAAACTCCAAAATAGTTTTCACTTTGCAAATCAAAGGTTTGATGATGCTTTCCTGGTAAGATTGACCACCAATGCTACCATATATCTAATAACTTAAAGCAATGAAATCAGGCCTTGTTTTTTATGAGATAAAACATAGTTGAGTAACATACATAGAGTAACAAAGACATAGTTGAGTCATTATTACGGAGAGATTTCATTTGTATTAAGTTGCCTCAGTAAAAGTGATTTGGCTTGTATTTGGGGAAAAAACTCTTCCAGCAAATGGAAGGGCTAATTCCATTTTGGTGTCCGCCAACATCTGTGATATATTTTCATTAAAAAAATAAATAAATAAAAAATAAAACAAAAACAGGAGTAGCTGCCAGCTATCATCAATGGATTTCAAGACTTTTTGTTACTTGGTCAACAAAATGAAAGTCTCTTTTTATACAGATCTGAAGCAACAGACATTCTACTCCAGCATTCCACATACATTCCACGTGCAGGTGTGCCCTGCACTTATGAAAGATATTACAGAATGTTGCAGTTTGAGCACATGCTTGGATACCATGATAATGTTCTGCATATGTGACTGGATCAACCTAATACATGTATCAAAAAATAAAGGAAGTGAATTTTCCATTTTCAGACTTTACCAAACAAAAGGAAAAAAAGACTTTAAAAATATACCCTAAATATACAAGAAACCTTATGCAGCCGCTGCAGTGTTTAATAGGAACTGTTAAAATAACAGGGCAAGTCAGTACATACATTTAGAATAATGCATAAGTGTTAATGCACTTAAAAGCATGCTGTTGTGCAGCACAGCAAGAAGAAACAATGTATAGAATAAAAGAATAGAACAAACAATGTATAGAATACTAACGTTTTTAATCACTCTTTGCCAATTTTAGAGAAATGTAGGTAGAGATTCAAGTTTTAGAGAACAAATGCTTAAAGGAGGAAAAAAAATATCAAGCTATTAAATTAAAGAACCCACTTATCAAGCTACTAAATTTGATCAACAAACTCTATCATATGTCAGTCTCTTCTTTAGGAGGATGTGCACTGAAGAGATAACACACTGATCAAAGGAATGGTGTTAAATACCCAACATTAACACCTGTATGACAAAATAATTTAATTTGCAATCAAACAAAAAATTTAAAAGTAACAACAAAGCTGTATCTTGGAAGACAAGCTTCTGAGTGTAGCATTTCTTACATCAGCATGTGACACAAAACCTGTTGTAGGTTTTCTCTCTCTACCGTACGACAAAAAGGCTTAGTATTAGGGTTCCTATACTGGGCTCCTCTACATTTTAGAGTCTGGACAGGGTTGACCTTAGCCCCTCTGGTCCGGACAGTCATTGGAGTCCCCCTTTATGTTGGAGACCTGGATCTCCATTAGGATGCAGGGCTCTGTAGGCTCTCCCTGCCTCCCCCTTTGTGTTTCACTCCCCACTGGTCACCGCAGGTTCACGTACAGGGCCAAGGACACGATGACACTGGTTAGTATCAGGAATGGCAGCCAGGTCTTCAGAAATCCAGCACAACTTTAGAGAAAAAGGTGAAGGGGAGGAGAGAAAAGAGAAAGATGGAGGCATATCAACAGGCAGAAGATGCATATTGCTAATAAAAACATTAAGATGAAGCCTTCCAAATGGCTAAATGTAAAATGCAAATGTATTATTGTGCTTATTTCGTACAGCACTAAGTGATTTTAAGGTAACTGATGGTATTCGGGCTAAGCTTGTTCAAGTACAAAACACCGTAATACATATGCCATCTCTCTCTCTCTCTACCTACATATTGCAGACTAGCTAATAATATAATACACAATGCAACACTCATTATGACATGTCACCATTTTATATCTCTTTACACATCATGATACTGCAATTGGATAATGATGGTAAACATTCAAAACAATTTTGGAAAACATGCATGAGCCAGGAACTTCATACCCAGAACAGTATTTAAAAGTATTTACTTACTACAATACACATGTGTAGTTCCTCCAACAGAGCTAAACATTAATTTGATATCAAAAATAGAAGCAATGTATTTTTCTAACTGCAAGAGCTACTATGTAACATGTGAAAAGCAGTAGCTATATAAATACATTTTACTTGACTTGAAAATGCACACAATGTGACGTCATGATTCTTTACATGCTTACAATTTGTTTTATTGCTTATTTTTCTATCATGGTTCTGTCATGGCACTAGCTGCACAGTTCTATAAATGTACAAAAACAACTTCTTATCCAGAAACAACCTGATGCATTTACATTTAGATATTTTTTGATACTCTGTGGACCACGCTTACACACACATAGAGCATAACTTAATAAACTAAATTCAGTATTGGTCAGGAGAATTTTCTTTGAATCGGTCATAAAAATAATATAGCCTCATTTTATCTCAACCTCTTTATCTAGACACCAGCTGCTTCAGTCCGACTTGCACACCTGCTGTGTGTCTGTTGACACTGCATTTAAATTTCAGTTACTGGAATAAATGAATCCCTTTCATTCATATCAAGCTTGTACAAAACACTTCTAGATCAACAAGCACCATGCATGTCCAGCAAGTGGTATGGCCCAATTGAACCTATCACTAGGTGAATCAAACCCATCGCGCCTATCAAACCCATTATCTTTGCTACAATCTTTGTGGGTGAAAAAAAACCAGCACTCAAACCAATTATTGCTGCAATTCCATACCTAAATGAACACAAACAGGAAGAAACTCAATGCTCATGGTAATGAACTATAGACGGTACTATGCGATTGCCCCCTCTGCATTAACCTGTACATTTACTATAAACCAAATTTTTGACTAACCAAAAAACATCTCAAGTGTGTGACACATTTAATAGTCACCATACTACAGCTTATACAATGCTCATCAGAACTCATTGGAGCTTAATGGAGCTCTGAATATGGTAAAATATTCTGAGTTATTAACAGCTGACCATAAATTTACTTCAGAATGCACTCACATTTCCACAAGATACCTGCTAACCAAATCATTCACGTTTGTTTCAGACTAGTTTTTAAGCACCACTGTCTTTACTGACAGTGACTAGGGTGGATACTTTTGCTCTTGTCATTTTTGTCTCCTCCTTGGAATCCTGCTAACCCATTTCCATGAGTCTTCTTCAGTGAGAATATTATGTTGCAATAATGCAATACACTCTAGACATAAACAAACCTAATGGGTCCAAGTGATAAAGATCCTTCCACTCCTGAAAGTGAGCACTCACTCTGCAATCCAAACTGACCTAACTTTATTATTACACTATTAGATGAGGAACGAGTAGAAAAACAGTAGAACCACCACACCAGCATATATTTAAGATGATGGATGTTTCTGCCAGTTTGCATCTCATTCCTTACCATCAGAAAATTAATGCCACATATAAAGTCAGGAACCAAAAGGCTGACAAGCTAAACAGCTCATCAAACTATGCGTGTGATGTTCACTGCAATCTGCCTCATTTCAGCTCTGATGTGGCATTGCAGAGTGCCAACAAGAACTTTTAGAGAAGAAGTCTTTTTACACAATAGCCCTTAATGATCAAAGAGGATGCACATTTCACTGGGTTTTATTAATCAATATTAACCATCAGTGAGGGGACTGCCTCCTTGGAGCAGAGGTTCATGATTGTTTAATGCAGTTCACACCAAAGATATGCCCGGGGAATACCCACCTCCTCACTTCAATAACCGAGTATGGAAAGGTGAATGTGATGTTTACCTAAAACAGTTACACACACAATGTCTGAAAGTCCTTTTCTTTGTGTCAAACGTATTTTGAATTGGACACAATTTTAAAAAGGAGTATAGGAGGATTTCCACTGCTTATTCTGTGTGGAGGGGACGCAATGATGCTCCAACCTACCCCAACATCCACTTTGGAGAGACTGCTCAGTCTAGAAATTGTACAATAAATATAGACTGCTACTAGCTGGGCCGCCCAATGGAGAATGGGTTCTGTCTTGGTCCTCCTAAGGTTTCTTCCTAATCCCCGCATAGGGAGTTTTGCTTTGCCACTGTTGCCCCTGACTTAGGGATTTGGACCAATGCGTTTGTAAAGCTGCTTTGTGACAACATTTGTTGTAAAAAGCACCATATAAATAATTCTGACTTTGACATGCACACCCACCCACACAGATAGAGACACCCACCCATCCCATACCTCCTTTTGTGTATGCCTTAATAGACTTGAATACTTGTATGCCTTGTATTACCAGCAGACACCTTTAAACTTGCATTTAACTTAATAGCAGCATGCCATATTCAACCTAAGATGGAGTAATTATATAACACATGGGTCCAGAGAAAGCTATATACTACCAAATACACAGACCTAAAATAAACAACATTAACATATAAGATACATCAGTGTTGTCCAAAGTAAGTATCTTCACTACACTTACCTGACATGCTTGCCATGGATAAGAGCAAGCAAGCAGAGATTCACCATATTCCATGAGGTGCTGTTGTCATAGTGCATTAAGTTCAATGCCATAGCAACATGAGAGTGACAGTTGTCACAACAAAGGTTGTGCTGAAGAAAAAATGAAGTTAACTGTAAGGTGAAGTATATAAGGAGCATATACTACCAACAAGACAAATTTGCTTTCGCAGTCTCAACACACTGTAAAAGTATTTATAGAAAATACACTCAGACATAGATAAATGTATATAACAGGTGTACCTTACCATTCTGTGTTTATACTCTTCTGAAGCATCATGAACCGCTGTGTCCCAGGCATTGGAACCACTTGCATATACTTTGCTTACATCCAACATCCAGTACCTGTATAAATTAAAGTTTAAGGCAACATTATAGCTCACTACAAGCACATGCTTAAATCAATACAGCATTATGCTTTGGTACTTTAAAACTAGACTGCAAAAATTCTACAACTGCATATTTTGGCACTGACAATACAAAGGATCTAATTCTCTCTTTTATGTTGAGTCATTGAGTAGAAGACTTGAATTATAATTTTGATGAATAACCATTGAACTGTATTATAGAACATGTTCAAGTACTGTCTGCCCTTGAAGGGTTTTCAGGAAGGATTCTGAAAAGATGCCCTCAAGAATTTAACAACTTACTTTGTTGGTCTTCCAAAGGCCATATTGTCTTCCTGCAACAAAATAACAAAAACAATAACACAGCAGGTGTAATGAACAGCCCATATGTTACCTTTGTTACGGTCATCATTATACTGGAGACCTTGACAGTGCAATCATTAAAAAGACCCAATCAGCAATAGGTACAATCTACAGACCCAATCTGCAGTAGGTACAACCTAAAGCCAAACAGGACTCTGCTTAGATGGAGAGTCACCTTAGGCTGTTAGCACGCATCTTTTGGAGTAAAAGAACACAGGGCAAAATTAATACCGAAGAGCTGGCATGTTCCTGTATGATCAGTTCTGAATAATTGCTAGGACATATATTATAAATCATTGCTTTGTCATGTTATCCATAACTCTGAATCTTTTAAAAGACATAAATGCACTAATTGTCATGCTTCTTGCTCACAATAGTTGTATAACTAACTTGCAAGAGCAATATATCTAACAGCAGACATCTTCAGTAACCTCAAGACCATATCAAATATCAAGCAAGAGAGGAGGCGCAAAGGAGTGCATCTTATTAGAGATTAAACTGCAACCTGCATGGCACCTCTGTACACTGGTATTGATTTTCCTTATTGATCCAACAGAGCATGCGTCTTGTCGAACAGCATAAAGAGTTTGGAAAGAAAGTGCTGAACTTTAAAGTGATTCGAGAGGGAAATTCTATGAACATGTCCTCCTAAAGAAGTGATTCAAGAGGCAAATTCTATGAACATGCCCTCCCAAAGAAGTGATTCAAGAGGCAAATTCTATGAACATGTCCTCCCAAATAAGGTACATCATGAATAGGGATGCAACAAAAAGAAACATTTATGTTGCTAAAGGTCTGTGGTGGTTTTGAGACTGAACAAGCAGTGTGCTACTGAGACAGTTTGTAAAGATGAGCAAAAGCTATGAAGAAATGAACACTTGTTTATCAGCTTTTTAGCCTATACTTGTAATGAGGTCATTAAAAAAACTGCAAAATCATACTTCACAATTACTGGCACAGCTAAAAATTCTTATGAGGACAATTTGATGATCATATATTTCCCATTCGCAACACCTATCTCTAGCAACTCGTAACTGGTCATCGTTGACTTCCTGTTTCAGGGGCTATAAATTCAAAGTGACACATATATCAAACGCCTTTAAGTTATCCATCAGCAAGAACATCATCACAAAAATACAATGGGGGGGGGAGGAGAACTGAAATCAGACAGAAGATTGCTGACCTTCATAAATCAACATATAGAGGAAAAAACCCATAAAACCTGTATCTATTCACTAACCACTTCACACTTATCAATAATAAAGACTTTTTAGAGTTGTGCTGAACCTGAATAGAAGAGGAAACTGTAAATTTTCCTGATGTACAGTAACGAAGACAAAACTTTCTTCAAGAACCACTCCTGAACCTTTTCAGTAGTTCATGGTATGCTGGCATCACCATGTCTCCACAACAACAAGCTGACACTTTCATACCAACAAATTCACTTAGAAAACTTGCCCCTGCTGAAGTCCACTTTAAAGTGTGGTATTAGATCTGTGATGCTGGGGTACTGCGTTTCTTCCAAAGGGCATGCAAATCTCACAAGGATACATGGAATAATGGTCTATGGACTATCAAAATCTTGCTGACTCTGGCCCTAGGCTATGACAGGATTATGTTTGGATTTTATAGTAGAACAATGATACGAATCATATGAATAACTCCAAATCCATGCAAAAATGGTTCAGTGAATAAGTGGTTTTCAAACGTCATCCCATATTTTCAATCTTAGACATTTTTCATAGCCTTTTTTTGCCAAACCTTACCAAGCATGCTAATTATTTTGTGAAGGTGACTGTGGTTCTGCATTTCACAGATAATTCGAACAGTAGCTATTCAAACTATTCACGTCTTGTGATTCAATATTAAAGATGTCTTAATAACTCACCGAAACAAAGTATGGCCCAGCAAAGTCTCTGATCACACCTGTAGAGGTGCATATCCCCATATGTCCAATGAATGGAAACAGCCATCTGAAACATCCACCAGTTTCAAAAAGGTGTTTTTAGGCTGAAAGTATTGTTTAAAACATTTTGCTCTAGTAAAGTCCTTGGTCTTAGTAGTTCTATCAGGGTTCGTTCTATTTGCCACATTTTTAAGAAAACCAAGCTAACCAAGTTACTAGTTGCTAGCTATATGGTGTATTTTTATAGGCAGGAATAATGCCAGAAATAATATAATTATTATTACATACACATATTACATACACATATTGCAAAGGTGTATA